>CAUYRT010056263.1:0-36838 GCA_963574885.1 Lepilemur ruficaudatus
GACAAAGCAGACAAAAACATACAATGGGGAAAAGAATCCTTATTCAATAAATGGTGCTGGGAAAACTGGATAGCCACATGTAGAAGACTGAAGCAGGATCCACACCTTCACCTCTCACAAAAATCAACTCATGCTGGGTAACAGACTTAAACCTAAGGTATGAAACTATTAGAATTCTAAAGGAAAACGTTGGAAAGACTCTTCTAGACATTGGCCTAGGCAAAGAATTTATGAAGAAGACCCAAAGACAATCACAGCAACAACAAAAATAAATAAATGGGACCTGATCAAACTAAAAAGCTTCTGCACAGCCAAAGAAACTGTCACGAGAGCAAACAGACAACCTACAGAATGGGAGAAAATTTTCTCATGCTACATATCTAATAAGGGGCTGATAACTAGAGTCTATTTAGAACTCAGGAAAACCAGCAAGAAAAAAATCAAACAACCCTATCAAAAAGTGGGCAAAGGACATGAACAGAAACTTTTCAAAAGAAGACAGAATAATGGCCAACATATGAAAAAATGCTCAACATCTCTAATTATCAGGGAAATGCAAATCAAAACCGCAATGAGATATCACTCATCTTCAGTGAGAATGGCCTTTAGCAAAAAGTCCCAAAACAATAAATAAATGTTGGTGTGAATAAGGAGAGATAGGAACACTCATACACTGCTGGTGGGACTACAAACTAGTGCGACCTCTCTGCAAAGCAATATGGAGATACCTTAAAGCGATACAAGTAGATCTACCATTTGATCCAGCAATCATCTACCCAAAAAAACAAAAGATACTCTATAAAAGAGACATCTGCATTCGAATGTTTACAGCAGCACAATACACAATTGCAAAGATATGGAAACGACCCAAGTGTCCATCAATACATGAGTGGATTAATAAAATGTGGTATATGTATACCATGGAGTACTACTCAGCTATAAGAAACAATGGTGATATAGCACCTCTTGTATTTTCCTAGATAGAGATGGAATCAATTCTACTAAGTGAAGTATCCCAAGAATGGAAAAATAAGCACATGTACTCACCAGCAAATTGATTTCACCCATCAACACCTAAGTGGACATATAGGAATAACATTTATCGGGTGTCGGGCCAATGGGGGGAGAGAAGGGGATGTGTATATACATACATAATGAGTGCGATGTGCACCATCTGGGGGATGGACACGCTTGAAGCTCTGACTCGTGGAGGAAGGGGGGGCAAGGGCAATATATGTAACCTTAACATTTGTACCCCCATAATATGCTGAAATAAAAATATAAAAAAATGCAGTGATACATATATGCTATTACCCAATTAATTTTCAGTCTCTGAAGGAAGCAGATTTACATGTCATATGACCTACCTCAAACTCAACCCAACTGACTGCTCAGGGATGCATATCTCTCAAAGGCAGCCAAGGGCTTGTTTGGCTTGGCTTGTAGAGATAAACTAAAGAAAGCTGGTACTTTTCTCACTCCCTTTTGAACTTGACCCAAGTACACAACAGACTATTGCCACCCAATGGTAGATGTTGAACCTAATGAGTCATGACAATGTTGAGAACAGAGGCCACATGCAAGGTCAGTAAGAAGTGAAAACTGATCGAGAGGAGGGAAGAGACTTAAAACGAGAGAGAGATAAAAAGAATATAGAACCCTCCCTCCCAATAAAAGAAACAGAATTGAACAACACCTTGCAAATTCTGAGAGCATAATTGCTTCAGGTCTATATAACATTCCCCTTCCTTCTTTCATTTCTCATGACACCTGCCTTTCTGCAGTTGAATTCCCTGAAATTTCTGTGTATCACTTTAATAACATACCCCAACTAGTGTGTGGAACTCTGTTCCTTGAAACAAAAAGAGCAATAATTAGAACTTTCACATAACATTTAAAGACACGTGATACATGCAAATCTGCTCTATCTGAGGTGATTCAGCAGAACTGTCATCACGAATGTCAATCACCGCAACCATGGAGTGTACAAACTGAGAACCAACCATTGAGCTAAAGCTGTGCCTCCCTGGTTGTGACTGACAGACATACGCACAGCCACATCTGTGCTGCCGCGCCAGCCATCCAAGGCACAGATGCCATCTTTGCAATGTCACCACCCTGGCCATCTCCCCTGATACTTCTTCCTTTGCCCTCAGGTTCTTTGTCCGGTTCCCAGTTTGGCTCTCTGGCTACTTATTCACCTGCCTTCACTTGACACAGGGGTTGCTGCAGTTCTCACTGTTCATTTTGTAATAGTATATGCTTATTTAAATTATTCATCATTCCTTTGGATTTCTACTGGATTGCTCATTCTCCAGCCCCTATGCAATTCCTCCCTTCTCTCCATGCTACCCAAAGCTCTACCAACCCCCCAAACTGGCTGAAATGAAATCAAAAGATCAAAGAGAGGCTTTCATCTGTTCACACAGCAAAATTAAGATGGAAAAAAAATAGGAGGATAGTTTTAAAAAGGAGATAAAACAGAAAGACTTACAGCATTTTCTTACTTAGCATTTGCAAGTTGATTTAATTATGAGGAAAACCCTATGGAGGTCATTAACAATTTTTAATTACTTACTCATGAAGGCATATTGATTGGACTTAAAGAAGTTAGAAATATTTTATCATCAAGCCAAAATTCTCAGACTTGAGTACCCAAGTCTCAACTTCCTCTGAATCTACTTCCTACAGAGCTAAATAATATTGTAGTTTTACAAAAAAGTACTTACTTTATGCTTCTAAATCTTAGATCACCTTATTTAACCTACAATTTCATTAACTGGGTCCCTCTGCAATAATTAAGGGAATGAGGTACACCATCCATTGTGGCAAATCCTGGAGGAAAATACGGAAGGATGAAATCTCTCCAAGTACCCGACCCCAACCTACCTCAATATAAACACATCAGGTAACCTTTATCCATACATGCTTTTTCTATAGCACATCATAATTTTATATATAGTTCACTTCTACTACCTTCTCCTCAAAGAACCCAACTTTCCAAAGCACATCCTTTAGTTCTTAAAGTTCCATTTCTTCATCGAAGAGTCACTCCTTGTCAAACGGATTAAAATCTTGCCCGTTACATTCCAGGAAGGCAGTGCAACGCTGGCCCTGTAAGCCAGTGTTTCTCAAACTTTAATGTACATACAAATCACTAGGGTTCTTGTTACAATGTAGATTCTGATTTAGTAGGTCCAGAGTAGGGCCCAAGATTCTGCATTTCTGAGTGATGCTCATGTTGCTGGTCTCTGGCCCACACTCTGAGTTAGCAAGGCACTACACCCCTAACTCAGTACCAAACACAAGTGAGCCAATAGCAGCTAGACTGGAGACAATAATTACCTCTTAGGCATAGTAAAAGGCTCAATGTCTTGTTTAATATTTATTCAACAAGCATTTATTGATCACCTAATGAATGTGAGGCACTCAGATACAAATACAGTTAAGAATAGGCATCATCTTTTTGAGTAATGTTCAAATATTAGTATGCTTAAAAACTTCCTGGAGTGTTTGTCAAAATGTAAACCCACAAGTCTCACTGGCTTAGATGGAGCTTGAGTAGGTCAGCATTGAGGCCCACGAGTCTGCATGCCAGGCAAGTCTGATGGCTCAACACTGAGGAATACTGCTTTAGTGGAGCAGGAAGATAATTACAAAACTAGATGATGGGTTGAATTAAACTCAATGCACTGTGGAATGGGAGCTCAGAGGATGGGACCCTGACCAGGGGCAGATTCATGGAGGATGTACAAGAGGAGTGTGCCTAGCAGCAGAGAGAGAAAGGAGCATGAGGGAAAGGTCAGCAGTGAGCATTACAAGGCTCTCAAGTCCAGGGAAGAATGAAAGCGGGATCTCAACAGAGTGGTGAGGCAGGGAGTAGTGCAAGGGTGTGCATGGAAAACAAGTCGGAAAAACTTATTACGGTCATTTTACAGAAGACCCATGACTCTGGACATGATCCTTTAACTCTTGGGAGTAAAAACAGTTGTTGAGATGCCTCTATCAGGCTGCAAAGAGCCAAGCATTCCAGAGACTTTCCTCTTCCACAGAAGACCATCTTCTTTTTGAAAATCTCTTGCAAATTTCAAGCTGAGGGACATGACTAAGGTCCTCCTATACGTTTTACACAGAAATTTGGTTACAAAAGAAAGTAGTTTTGGTTTATAATTTACATTTTAATTGATCAGGTGTCAAAAATAAGTACTTAGTTTCATAGTCAACACTACAAGAAGGATAAAGAAAAATAGCATCTGCTTTAGAAAAAGTTGAATAAACTGAAATAGACTAAAAACCAGATTTTTAAAAAATGAATATCAAAATTCTTGTCTGGTGAAATCTATAGGAAAAAGAACCCAGCCATTAGAAAAATTAATGGTTTCTAAAAACACATTTAAAAAAGAATTTGTTCTTAAAATTTGTGAATACCACAGAGAATTAAACTTTACCTAGATTAAATATAAAGTCTTCATTAGAGACAGGAATCCCACATTAAATTAACATTTAAAAACTAAGTAATAACTAATCCATTTTAATTATTTCATTATCTCAGAAATAGTTCTTCACTCCCTCTTTGAACATTAGGATTTCTAAAGAACACTCCTTTCAAAAGCAAATATAACCTTAATAAAAACAGTTCATTAGAGATTAGTAAAAGCACACTCTATATTCACTTCAAGGATGCCTTATTGGTAAGCCTTTTAAAATCTGGTTCTTTGTGAGTGTCCTGTAATTTTGTTTTTAAAGGATAATTTGTCACCTCTCATTGCTTAGGATACCTCTAATTGTAACATGAAAGCCATTCAGCCATTAAATATAACATCATTTCTATTGTATAGCCTAAAATGAAAATTATAGCACATCACTATAACATGTTGTCAAATTGGAAAGTGAATGGTGAACCCACAAGCGAAGTGATTAGGTAGTAGACACTGATGACTTGCCATGAGTTCATTCTGGGATCTGTATTTGTAAATTACAGTGAGGAATGAAGTTATCAGAGCTTTGATTTCCTATTATTTGATATCATAGAGATAAGTAAACATTATAATGGGGTGTTCTCAAATAATCTAGAGTACTTTTGTGCCTATTCTCACCATATCTGGTATTCCTCTTCTGAGATAATTTCCTTATGGTAGAAGAGGTTCCTCCTACTATCCATTATGGAAAGGCAAAGAAAACTGAACAATCACACTGCTTTTGTCAGACAGTTTGGTTGAAGGTGACAGAAACCCAAACTAATGCAGCCAAAGTATGTATTAGCTCATGTAACTAAATCTCAGAAAGGGCAGGGACCTTATTTAAATTTTGATACAAATCAAATTAGAAAAAATAAGACAAACAGGGGAATATGAACAGTGGATATTAATGATGTTTAGGATGGCTTGGGGGATTTTCTTGGTTTAATAAGGATGTTATGGTTATGTCTGAAAAGAACATTTAAGTATACAAATACCATAATTAATAAACTTGGTGTTTTGTTTTCTATACAAGGGTGTAGGTTAGCAAATCTGAAACTACATTGTGTATATGCTAAAAATAAGCAAGTAAGTATATATTGCAGATAATCACAGCCAGGTTTCTCACGGTCAGAGAAATCAGCTATAAACAAGGAGAGAAGGAAAGCTAGAAGTAACCTAGCAGTACTGGATTGGAATCATAGATATCAGTATAACCTCATGGATTTTAATAGATACACAGGCAGATTTTTAAATAAACATGAATGTGCATATATACATGTGTTAATAAACATACACATATTTCTTACCTCTGTACACTGAAAGGACCTATAAACATTAACACACTAACAGCAATGAGCACAACTGCCACCTAGATCTTACCAAATACAATTCTCCAATAAAAGGAATCAGAACTTCTTGGAAAAATGACTGATTCTAGGGCTGGGCAGAGAAAATACAAGGAAATCCTTGAAAAACATTGATAGATGAATGGGTAATAAAATGTATACATACACATACACAGTGGAATACCATTCAGCCTTAAAAAAGGAAGGGAACTCTGACCCATACAACAGATACATTTAAAAATGGTAAATGTTATTAATATTACATCACAATAAAAAATAAGGAAAAAATAGGCAATGGAAACTGGCACGCTGAATTTGGTAAACAACTTGGCATTGTCTTGTAAATGATGAAAATACTCATCTCAAAAAATATTTATGACTGTAAATTTCCTCCTGTACTTATAACCTAGATATAGCCTTGCCTGTGTGCTTCAAGACAAAATGTGAATGTACAAAAATAAAACAGAGTTTGGGCGCAGTGGCTCATGCCTGTAATCCTAGCACTCTGGGAGGCCGAGGCAGGAGGATCGCTTGAGGTCAGGAATTCAAGACCAGCTTCAGCAAGAGTGAGACCCTGTCTCTGCTAAAAATAGAAATTACCCAGGCAACTAAAAATAGAAAAAAATTAGGCAGGCATGGTGGGACACGCCTGTAGTCCCAGCTACTCAGGAGACTGAGGCAGGAGGATTGCTCGAGCCCAGGAGTTTGAGGTTGCTGTGAGCTAAGCTGATGTCACGGCACTCTAGCCCAGGCAACAGAGCAAGACCCTATGTCAAAAACAAAAAATTAAATAAAAAAAAATAAAACAGAAAAAATATACAGTCCATATGTCCATGGTTAGGGAAAAGGATAAATCAGGATTAATAAATGCTAATATAGTTATAGTACAAACACTCTACAGCAGTGAAATGTATGAGCCAAACTTATGTGCATGAATGTGGACGAATTTCAAAAATATATTGACTGAAAAAGGCAAATCACAGAAGAATGCATATAGTAACAATATACATAGAGGCCTAACACATATAACACTCAATACATTATTTGGAGATATACATATGGAATAACCTATAATTCAAATTAGCGTAATAATGAACTCCTCAGGAAGGGAGGCAGATCAGTATAATTGGGGAGCAGCACATAGGAAATTTAGAAAGTCTTATTCTATTTTCTAAGCTGGGGAGTAAATATGTGATACATGATTTTTACCCTATTGCTGTATGTATCAATCACATTAGATAGTTATTCTCTTATGTAGATTATACGGCTAATAAAAAATTATTAAAGGACAAATTTTGAAAAAATGTTATCTTCCTTGTCATAGAAAATCCAAATGCCATGAGACCCCACAAAAAGGCTTTTTCTTCAGTGAGTCATGAATAATATTATATAAAGCCACTTCTATTTCTCCAAATATATTTCATTCTTCCCTATCCCAGTATCCTAAATCTTCTGTAAATTCTCTGGTTCAGCAAATCTAAAACATTTATTCCATCTTTGCCCAAAGTCCTTCAGTTGAAAGATCTCCCTTAAAAGAACAGAATATGGAAATTATTAATACTTCTACATTCAATTTCTAGGTCATTTGCCTATTATTTCATTTTAACAATGTTAGAATGCCTAACTTGGTCCTGTTAATGTTAAGCTCTGATGAAGCAGTAAAGTCATAAAATAATTTTTAAACCAGAATTTTGAAATCTTCTTTGTAGAATACACAAATTGATGATTTTTGTTAGTCATCATTTTCTTTTAGTAACTATAACTCGGGAATATATGATATAAATTATCTATAAATTATATGATATAATTGCCCTCTGTAAAATGAAACAGACAATTTGCTCTACAGTCTAAATTCATCATAAAAACAGGGATCAAGGAGTGTTGATTTTCTCACCAACCACAGGCTTTTGATCTTGTCTACATTATTTGAATCACAGGTGTCATGGGTATGGGTTCTGGAGTGAGAGTGCCTTGGATTAAAACGCCAATTCTGCCAGTTTCTAACTACAAGAACTTGGAAGTTTCTTAAACTCTCTGCACCTATTTTCCCACCTGCTGAGTAGAGATAATGAGAGTACTTGCCTCAGTGAGTTTTTACAAGAATGAAATGAGATAAAATGCATAATGCATTTCAAATGCATTATTTAACTTTTTTCTTTGAGATAATTATAGATTCACATGCAGTTATAAGACAGAATACAGAGGTCATATATACCCATTACCTACATATAATTTTAGTAATTCTTAGGTATTATTAATATCACCCTCATTAGAAAAACTTTACTGTTTCATATATCATTTAATATGTAATATACATATATACAATGAACTATGAAAAAGGCAATAAAAATCAATCTGGAGTCTTTTTTAAAGCTCTCAATCATTTGTCTTTATAAAGTCTTTTGTAAGAAAACATCAGTATTTTGGAAATATGTGGAGAAGAGAAAAATCAAAAGGTGTTAAATGACTGGCTCAGTATTATAAAACAAATAAGTAATTGTTTATGCCCAGTTATTAGAACATATAAAATATACTATAATTTTTAGCCCTAAAGGAACTCTTGAGAACTAGTCATATTGAACAAATTAAACTGGTTAAGCTTTCTATTACACAGTTATAATGACTGTAATATCAGTATTAAATTAAAAAATTCATAGAGATGATTGCTTGATTCTATAAAGGCTTCGAATAAAGGGATATGCAATAGGTTAAAAAAAAAATCCTCCTCTACTGGTCCTCTTCATTCACCAAAATCACTATCAACTCTGGTTTCAACAATCTTTGGGCTAAAATCTCAGATCAGCAATTTAGAACTTGAAGAACTACTATTATATTTTGGCTCAAGAGTTTTAACTTGTGTCACTGACAGCAGTTAGAGGGAAGATGACGAAATCTAGACACCAAGAAAGAAAGGAAGGGAGGGAAGAAAAAAAATGAAAAGGACCCCATCTGTATGGGGACCCCATCCCAGAGGACAGGACAAGAATCTGTATAAACTCCTCAGGCTCTTCTAATGGAATCACTCACTTCTCAGATCAGTAACTGAGAGGCAGTAAATAGAAATTGTACCATGTATCTTCTCAGATCACAGTGGAATAAAATTAAAAATCAATTCCAACAGAAAACACTCAACTTTACACAAAGTCATGGAAATTACCTACTGCTGAATGATTACTGGGTCAAGGACAAAATTAAGATGGAAATCAAAAGATTCTTTGATCCAAATGACAAAGGGGATACAAAATCCAAATCTGTAGAATTCAGTAAAAACAATCATAAGAGGAAAATTCATAGCCATAAATGCCTACATCCAAAAGATGGAAAGATCACAAACCAACAATCTAATGAATTATCTCAAGGAAATGTAAAAGGAAGAGCAAACCAATCCAAAATTCAGTAGAATAAATGAGGTCAGAGCAGAACTAAATGATATTGATAATGAAAGAATTATTCAGAAGATTAATGAAACAAAAAGTTGGTTCTTTGTAAAGACAGATAAAGTTGACAGGCCTTTCGCTAGACTAACCAGTTACAACTGATACCGCAGAAATACAAAATATCATCTCTGAATACCATAAAAATCTCTATGTACATAAACTTGAAAACATTGAGGAAATGGACAAATTCTTTGAAACACACAACCTCCCTAGACTCAATCAGCAAGAAACAGAACTCATGAAAAGTCTGATATCAAGTAACAAAATTGAAACAGCAATAAAAAAATCTCCCAACAAAAAAAAGTCCCAAATGAGATGGTTTCACAGCCAAATTTTAATAGGCCTACAAAGAAGAACTGGAACCTATAGTGCAGAAACTATTTCCTAACATAGAGAATGAAGGAATCCTCTCCAACTAATTCCATGAGGCTAACATCACCTTCATGCAAAAGCCAGGAAAGGACACAACAACAATAATAAAAAATTGCAGACCAATATCCCTTATGAATATAGATGTAAAAATACTCAATAAAATCCTAGTAAACCAAATTCAGCTGCACATGAAAAAAATAATCCACCAAGATCAGGTGGGCTTCATCCCAGAGATGCAAGGATGGTCCAACATATGCAAATCTATAAATATGATTCACCACATAAATAGAAGAACAAAGACCACATGATTCTCTCAATAGATGCAGAAAAAGCATTTGACAAAATTTAGCACTCGTATGATAAGAACTCTTAACAACACAGGCACAGACGGAACACATCTCAAAATTATGAAAGCCATACACGACAGACCCCCAGCCAACATTATACTGAATGGGAAAAAATTGAAAGCATTTCTGCTTGGAACTGGAATCACACAAGGTTGCCCACTGTCAACATTTCTATTCTATAGTGCTGGAAGTCCTAGCAAGAGCAATCAGGCAAGAGAAAAAAATCAAGAGTATCCAAACAGGGTAAGAAGTCAAACTGTCATTCTTTGCTGATGACGTAAATCTTGTATCTAGAAAACCCCCAAGGATTCTGCAAAGGGACTCATGGAATTGATAATTAACTTTAGCAAAGTCTTAAGTTACAAAATCAACGTACAGAAATCAGTAGCATTCCTATATATCAACAACAGTCAAGCTGAAAATCAAGTCAAAAACTCAATACCTTTCACAATAGCAATGAAGAAAATAAAATACATAGGAAGAGAAAGACCTCTACAGGGAACTATGAAACACTGAGGAAGGAAATACAAGGTAAACAAATGGAAAACATATCACGCTCATGGATCAGTGGAACTACATTGTTAAAATGCCTATACTACCCAAAGTGATTTACAGATTCAATGCAACTGCCATTAAAATACCAAGATTATTTTTTGCAGATCTAGAAAAAATTCTATGATTCGTATGGAACCAGAAAGGACCCCAAATAGCCAAAAAAAAAAAAAAAAAAAAAAAAAAAAACTTAAGACAAAAGAACAAATTGGGGGGCAGCACTTTATCAGAAGTCAAGCTATACTACAAGAATACAGTAAGCAAAACAGCACAGAACTGGCACAAGAACAGAGACATAGATCAATGGATCAGAACAGAGAACCCAGATATAAAAAACCATCCTCACATTGCCATCTGATCTTTGACAAAGCAGATAAAAACATACAATAGGCAAAAGAACCCCTATTCAATAAATGGTTCTGGGAAAATTGGACAGCCACATGTAGAAGAAGAATCCACATCTCTCACCACTCACAAAAATTAATTCGACATGGATAATAGACTTAAACCTAAGGCATAAAACTATAAGAATTCTAGAAGAAGATGGAAGTATAACTCAATGGAAATCATGCAGGTGGGGAGGGAGGGGAGAGGATAGGAGAAATCATACCTAGTGGGTACAGTGCACATCACCTGGGTGATGGACACACTTATAACTTTGACTCAACTGGTACAAAAGTAATTCATGTAATCAACACCTTTGTACTCCCATAATATTCTAAAATTTAAAAAAGGCAAAATAAATATAAAAAGATAAAACTTTTTAAAAAATGTACTTATTCCACAATCACACATTTAAAACACTTTAAAGTTAACAATACTTTGGTTATTAGTGTTTAATTCTAAGGCAAATATAAAATTCTGGGCATGCAAAAGTATAATGACCCTGAAAGTTGTAGCCTACAACTCCATAATATCCCAACCTGGAAATTGTTGTATTTCACCTGTTTTCAATTACCTTAAGATGCTTCAGTATTGAATCCCAGGAAATTGGGACCCAACCTATATAGATATGTACTCAGTAACTGAACAACTCAAAAATTACCCTACCATAGAGAAGTCATCTGCTTCACCAGGCACTAAGCAGATGGCCCACTTATTCAACAGTAGCTGAACTTCAAAGAGAAATGAAGGTAGCAGGTATTGTGAGATATTGTAATCCGGAGATCATAAAAAGCAGAAAAGAGAATAATAAAGTAGAATAATAAAATATAAGCATGTTAACAGTAAAACTCTTAAGGCTGGTTCTTTTTATATATGAGAATTTAACTCTGGAACCACAATAGTTGGCCTGAAATTTACAGAAAATTTGTATTAGGCAGAATTTCATTTATGTTTTCCCTCTTGGCACTTTTTTCCTCACATAAAATATTGTAGTATGTTCTGCACCATGTGGAAAATATTTTATTGGGTACTCACATGATGTAAGGACATACCTAAATGGTCTTGAATTTTATCAGAACACTGTATCGAATTAAGAGGACTATCCAAGCATTTCCAAACACTCTTATAACTCTGGAAACCAAGAGTTTTTTCCTCAGGGTAAGATTTTAGGAATAAAACATAGCAAAAGAAATGCAACAAACCTATTTGCACATTCCCTAAGTAAGCTTGCCCCAAAACAACATTATTTATATTTCAACTGTGTTTCAGCCTCCTTTTGTATTCAAGATGTACAATGCCAAATTAGAAAATCCCATCCACCAGAATAAGATTTCTTAAAGTTTATTTGTTCTCAGCACCCCAAAAAGACTGGGAACATTTCTTTTATCATTCAATAGTTCAGGTGGATAAATTAAAGCAATTAAGAAAAACGTTTTAAAAGATTTCTATAGAACTATGATTATCAATGTAAATGATATTTGAATACCACCAGGAAAACACTATAGTTTCTTACCTAAAACAATATTGGAAACATAAAAGGATACACTATGCCCTCGAGGAGACATTTTAACATATAAACTTGCTCTAGTACAATTCTATGAGCAAGAATTTTACATTAGACTTTTAAAATAAATCCCTAGAAAGAAAAATGGAAACTTGTATATAAAGTTTATATATAAAGTTCTTAAAAATATTGGGACTATTTTGGAGAATTTTATACAGGTAAGGCAATATAATTACATGATTTCATTACTATACAATTATATTGTTTCACTATTATAGTCATTTGATCAAATCTAAAATATCTATATGTTTTATAAAGATTTTTATATTTTTCCAAATATAAATATCTTTATTTGTGTCTATATTCTAATACTAGAAGATTATTCCTGAAATTTGATAACCAAGTGTTTAAGTGCACGATGTGTAATGTCAAAAGCAAAGCAGCATGCTATATATATTAGTTCTTCTACATGAAGGATATTTAATTCTTCCATAATCACAAATCGTGTATGTCAAAAACACAAGTATACATGTTAAAATCTGTTTCAATGAAAATACTGGTTTTGTACATAGTCAAACAGGTTTCTCTACTTACAAAAGACAACTAACTCCTCCCAGTTTGGCAACCTTGAACCTTGAGTTATATTCTCATCATTGTGGGTCTAGAGTTTTGAGCAGGGAGACACTGACCAGGAGACTAAGTCTCTCAGGTGATCTCTCAGACTGTCCCCTCATTCCTCCAGATCCCCATTGCAGGGTCTCTCAGTAACCCACTCTGGGTAGGGCTTCACAATCTTCAGCACGGAATATTTTCAAAGTGAAATTAAAAGCCCAAAAGATTAAACCCACAAAACCATTTGATTTTTTCCATGACTATTTTTTTAAATGTTAATGTTAAAGGGTCATTACTTAGCATTTATATTATATTCACTTGAGATTATATGCAGTCTACTAGCGCAAATCTCCACAGATACAGAAATTCTGTATGTGTTAAATTGTAACAATATTGAGAAATGGATTATAATCCTGTTTAGAAAACATAGTCTAAAAGTTTGTGTATACACACAATAATTCATTTAGTCATAAAAATCACTTATAATTATAATAATTCATAATAATTTAATCATTCATCATCTACTAGATATGTCTAGAAACACTGCTTGGCCGTTAGGACAGAAAAATTACCAAGAAAGTTTTCAAGAATATATCAATTTATGGAGAAGAAATCCATATAAAGAACTATAATAAAAGCAAAAAGCTGTAACAAAGTCTTCCTCAAAAAGTCTCCTAAAAACATCAGTAACTTCATACCTTCCTGAACCCTTAGATCTTAAAATGTATGCTATTCTCACAATTTAAGCTTTTCAATGCCACAAGAACACATGTTGATTTCATGTAACAGTAACAAAAAAATAAAGTTGCTGTCCCACTCTGGCTTCATCCACTCTAGATCTCCATTTGGGCTGCTGGGCATCAGAATGCACATGTATGTAATGCAAATGTAGGGAGAGTGTACAGAAAGGCACAGAACATGCTGATGAAGTTCCATGAGACACCATTCTGCCATCCCCAACATCACAGCAACTACCCCAAATGCTCCCCTGCTCCCTCAAATCCTGTTACTTTTAAAATTGTAAACATCTTGATTCATCTCAATTATCCCTGCAAACACAAACAGGCAATACAAATCACACAGGGTCACGCCCTTTATCCATTATTCCAATATCCAGGGTTTTCTTCTGTGTCTACTTCTTATAAATTTGGCACAACTATATTGACCGGAGGCTATTTCTTGTCTTTATTCCACTAAGTATAAATATTCATGTATTTCACTAGAGCAATATTAATGTCTACGATTACACAGTACTTGCCTTCGACCATGTGGGGGTGTTACTTCGTATATGGTAGATGCATATATCACCTTTCTAAAATCTAAAAAATTACAAATTCTAAAACCTGTCTTTAAGGGCTTCAAATTCCTCTTTATTTCAGGTGGCCTGCCTTTTTCCTTCACTAAAACTGTGACAAAGATCCTTACCCCTAGACTTCTCTTTTCTACAACTCAAAAATCTTCACCTATCCAAGCTCACTTATTTTTCTCCCGTTTTTAAAGAAAAAAATGCTATACCAAATTTTTCAAGGCCAACCTCTACCTAGGCTGGTGACCACATCCCATGTAATTTTTTGGAGTCATCGTCTATCAGTTATTGGCATTTTGACTTCTTCCTTTCCATTGTTTTCTTCCTTGTTTTCTTCTCAAACTTGGATAAATGTCTTCGTAGTCTCAAGCAAAATAAATTTCACTCTTACAAATACATGTAAGCTACCCTCTCTTTTACTTCAAAACCATACTTTAAAAAGAAGGAAAAAAAAGCTTAAGGTCTATCCCCTGTCTTCTTTGACTCATCCATTCACCTACTCAAAGAGCCTTGACTGAGCATCTATTACGCACTGAGGACTTAGACTAAAAATACGACCACCACTGAAGGACCTCATAGTGTTGGTTGGGGAGGGAAGAGGGATGGAGACAAAGGAACAAAACTGTAAACAATTACCTTATAAGGCACTTGACTCATGTGTTTGGCTAAATAGAAGTGCCTGCTGTCTCCACACACTTCATAGCTTTGGAATACTCAGGTCACCTACTCTTAGCAAACCACAATGACTCACACCAAAATTGTCATTGTTCCAAGTTTAGAGACACCCTTTATCTTTTCTCTTCCCTAGACTACTATCTAGTCAGTGCCTTGTACATGATAAATATTTAATAAACATCTCTTAAATGGAACTTTATTTGCTTATTTCATAGCTTATTTTATTTCATTTTATAAATTTTATTTATTATTTTAAAATATTTCATACTATATAAATTGTGGGAGAGGAATCTTTGAGCTTAAAGTTTTATGTAATTAATATTTCAAATGACCTTCCTATACTGCTATTCTCAAATGTCACATCCTCAGAAGAGCTTCCTTTAACTTATATACCTGCTATATTGTCTCTTTCCCCATAAGAATATAGGTTCCATGAAGGGAGACCCTTGACTTTCATGCTTCCTTCTTTTCATCAGTGCCTAGCACATAACAGGGACCCAACACTAAACATAGTGAAAATAAACCACGTTACATCTGCCATGCTCATCACTGACAATAAGATGCTGAGTCTTAGTGAAAGTAGGTGAATAGTTTTCAATTAATTCTACCCTTCCTGAACTATATTTGATGGATTTGCAAGCACTGTGCAGTTTCTCCTCCCCTTTTTGTGCCAAAACAGCTTAACCCTTTTATTTAAGTGTCTCTGGTCCAAAAAACATTAAAATTGGGCAGCTCTAATAAATACTACCACATAATAACTCGCTCCAGTTCTCTGCAGTAATTAGTACTCTGGTGATGAAATGTGCCTCTAGGTTCAAAATTTTATAATGTTTTGACAGTTGGAATCTTACCAAGCATGAAATGAACCAAATAAAAAATTCTTTTTTGTTATCATTCTCCAAGTATTAGGGAAAAAAAATTCTCAACATATAACAGTAGTACTCTAAGAAAAAATTAGTGACCCCCTCAGATTCACAGGGGAGGGCTGATATAGCGTTCAAATGAAGAGAAGAGAAAATGTAAATCTCTGACAACTAAAAGCCAAGAGCAAGTTCTATTTAACAGGCAAGTGCATCTCAATCACCTTGATTAGCAAAGCAAGGTAATATGCATTGAAATCTTCGTGCCAGTCAAAAATCTCATAAATACCATATTTTATTTTCCATCTGTAACTGTCTGATGATCATGGTATCTCTAATCACCTCAGATGGTTCTTTAGGAAGATTGTTTTTATTTGAATATAGTTTTCCTCTCAATATCCTATCCTTTCAGCCCAAAGAAAATACACATAACTCAGACAATACTTCAATAGCTGAGCAAAGATTTCAGTTACACCAGTGGATGTCATGTGTTTTACCCGAAGTAACAAGAGCTGTAATTTCAAAGTTTATTTTTACATTTATTGAAAAGTCAAAACCTCTAAAGATTCTAAGAATCTCTACGAATCCAAACATACTCTCAATGATACCTGTATTATTTTATTCAAAATAAAAAATACTTTTATAGTGAAATGGATGATGGATAGTGGTGATAGGTACACAACAATGAAGGTACTTAATGCCACTGAACTGTATTACATTTAAAATTGGTTACAGTGGTAAATTTTTTATGTATACTTTACCACAATAAAAACAAAAATTCTTTTTATCAATCCCTGAACGTTAATTTCCTTTTATTTTATTTTGAAACATTTATGCTATATCTGAAGGAATTTTACAATTCATTTTCTAAATTTATACTCTGACACCACGTAACAGGTTCCAGTGAACCTTTTTGATATTTGGCACCCATTCATTAGCTTCCTTGAATTTTTAAGGAGCCAAGAAAACTGTTAAAGAAATTACTAGAGATGTGTCTTACATTATGGAATCCAATTTACCACCATAAAATATGAATTTTCCTTATAAATTATGCAGCAATATAGGATAAGCTATGTGGTGTGCAGTCATGAACATTCTCAGTATGTGGTGGGACATGAGGCAGAGTCCAGGAGGATCCCAGTAAATGGTATTGTAACTGTACCCCTCTAAAATGAAATGCTATGCTTATAAATTGGTTATTTTTTAATGATTAAGCTAACGAGTTCTGAACTTTTAACCTATATGGGTTTCATAATTACACAGCTTGAAATCCTCATCAGAAAATCTGTCTGCTCCTGAAATTCAAATCATTTTATAATCTTGAATAATGCATGGCAACTCTACAGAATTAAAACATTTCATAAAAGTTAAGAAATTCACAACCTTTTTTGTATTTTTACAAGAGCATAAAGCAACAGAAATAAATTAGTTGTCACTTCCTCTGACTCCCCAGTCTAACCCCTCCCCATCTCCATCTCTTTCACAAGAGGCATCTTATTTCTCTGTACATAAACTGCATAATGGATACAGCTTCATGGCACAAACACCTTTTACATGAGCCAGTGCAGAGACAGTTCAGTGGAGTTCCAAAAAAATACCATGAGGACAGAAAAACTAATTCTGTGTCTGAGCATAGAGGTTAAGAACTCTGGTTTTAGAGAGAGATCAGAGTTTGATTCCCAGCTTGGTCACATACTGACTCAGTTACAGTGGGAAAACTACTTAATTCTGTTCTCCAAGCCTTAGTTTCCTCAACTGTAAGATGGGGATAATAGTTCTATCTCACTGGGTAATCCTAAATATTCAATATGATAATATAAATAATGTTTTTAGCCCCATGCCTATACTTAATAAACTCTCAATAAAATCAAGTAAATTCTAATTAGAATCATGGAGCGTATTCTAATTACAACCTTGCAATTCTACAACAATTTTCATACTTAAAAATGCTTCCTCAGTAGAAGGCAACCTCCAAACACTCTTCTTTTCCGTTGGCAAATAAAGGGTATTCTGTGGCATTATTAAAATGCAGGAAAATAGTAAAATTCACAACAAAGTAAAACTCAATATAAGATGTATTTAAGATTTTAAAAACTTAGATTTGCCTTAACCTTTCATATATGTATTTCAAGGTAGATATGTTTTTAAAACAAACTACAGCTAATAACTTACCAATGATATCTTATAAAGAAAATGGAAATTTTTCTTCCAAACACCAGAGCAGAGATCACAACTAATATGCTACCTAGGTAAGTAACCAGCCCAGTAATTTCCACTATTACAGTCATTTACTTAGTTTTCAAGACAGAAATTCGATGCTAAACAGTGTTCAAAGCCATTTTTCTAAAACATCTCAAGATTTTCATACTGAAAACATATCTTGCTTTTAAATTTTAATTATAGTAACTAGTATTTTTCAGAATTACAGCAAAATTTTCAAACAGAAAGCAAATGAAGGAAGCTAAAAATCCCCATTCAAATAAGAATGGAACATACATTAAAAATCATCTTTCAAGGAATAAACACATAGCAAAATGATATAAGTAAAGAAAAGCATGTTACTATACCAATTTTGTATTAAAAATTATAAATGTCAACATTAATATTTATGTTTGAAAATATATAAATTTATATACTCAATTTTTAATGATAATTACTTCTGCTTTTTGTCATTACAAATGATTTTGATATTCTTAATATTTTACTGTATTTTAAATTTTTGGACCTATAACAGGTACTAACTTTTTTAGTAGTGCAATAGTTTTAAATAATTAGAAAACAATGGAAAAAATAGACAGGTACAGTTCCCACCTCTTTTCTTAAGAAACCGTTTTAATGCTGTGTGTCACTCAAATACAAGAAAGTCACATATAAAAAGTTTCTGCCTTAGATGAATTCTGAAAGCATTTAGACTATACTTTAAGCACTATAACCAAGACACTGGCATTGCCCCAAAGTAAATGATGAGGAGTGCAAAGCAGATGCCAGGTTTTATGCATGTTTGTAGCTCCAGATCTAATGGACAGTGAAAGGAGATATTATAGAACAATAATTTTTATGAAGTATCAATCAGCTAGATGTCACAATAAAAGATTATCAAAAATTCAATCCAGAGCTGCATTCTTTACCTTATATGGAGACACTATCAAATTTTTAAAAATCCATGTTGTTATTGCATATAAAGTATACCACTGTCAAAATAGTGTTTAGAGTATAAACATAGAGTATTTCATATATAGTATACCACTGTCAAAACAGTGTCCAGATGTAATTATTTTAACTGCACAAAAATTAAATTTTCCAATAAAGTTATAACTAAAATTTTAAAAATTTCTAAATTCCAAATTTTTCATGTTTACTTTTGGTAACATTAGACCATCAGATACTATAGTTGAATTTAAAAAACATTTTTCCATTGAAGAAGAAAATATTTAGCTTTGGAAAAATCAAAGCAGTATGTTACATTAAGTTAGTTACCAGGAAACAGACTTTTATAAGTGTTCGTTTCAATAAATCTAATATTCATTTTCAGCTTCTGATTTCCAACAAAGATTTAAAGAATAATACTTTAGGAGGGTTTTTCCAATTCTACTTTTACTTAAATATTTATTTCAAATATCAAAGTAGCAAGAAATATACAAACTTTCAATCTAGATTTTCTTGGAACAGTCCAATTTGATAAATTTTTTGTTTGTGTATATATGCACAAAAAATACTAAGTTTAAAATTAACTTGGCCAACCAGAAGCTGCATTTCATATTTTTATGTATTATATAAATGAGTACAAGACTCATCTCAGACTCAAATCTCTGTTCAGTGCAAAATATTTCATCCATTATGTTCAACCATCGCAGTTAAATACTTAACTTCCTTAAACAGAAGTTTCCATTCATGAAAGTGGTATCTAAATAGTTTTAATGTTTATGCCTTTCACATTTAGTCTAAATAAATGTCAATATTATTTTATCATTTTTCTACCACTTATTTGTATTATTCTTAGTTGTTTATTTTGACATTCCTCACAGTAGTTAAGTCATTAGCACACTTTATCTGCAGATTACTTACTTTTCTAACCAATCACATTCATCCTCCCACCCTCAACATCTACACAGTGTTCTTACAAATACTTTTGGACTCTCTTACCCACCAAACTTCCTAAATATACCAAAATACTATGTCTTGTCATGGGAGAGGGCCAAGTTCTGCCCTTTGTTCAAAGAACTCTGATTTTGACTGTCATGTAACCACTTCAGAAAGGAAAGATCATGACTAAAATGTGGTATAAAGGACCACTGTCTTTTTATTACTTGGAAATGAAATGCATTGACTATATCATAAAAATGTTTCCAGTGTCTAAGCTACGAGCATTCTCACTTCCTCGGTGAACAGGAAAAATATCCAACCAGCCCCATCTAGGGCTAAGGGCTCCATGGGGGTCTCTGGGCTGTCCTTGCTACCCCAGCAATACCTAGACATCTCTACAATTAGGGTAGAGGGTAAAAACAGAAAAACTGTACATCAGGTGAAAGGCTTCATTATTTTTTGAGATGATTTGGGAAACCTCTGATAATTACAAAACTTCTTTATTGCTAAAGGGAAATTAGAGTATAACCACATGACTATCTCTTGCTATTGGAGAATTATTGGAAAGATTATTATATTTCACTCTGAGTTCTGAGAAACTTCTTAAACTGCTTGAGGTTTCTTTTTTTTTCCCATCCTTAAAATTTGTTTGCTTTAAATACAGTGTCCAGTTCTTGATGTAAATAAGATTGCATCTAGTTGAAGAACCAATAATTCAAGGTTAGGATCAAATGTTTCTTCCAAGTTGTTAAAACAAGAATTATGACAACTAGATCAAAAACAAATCCATGGACAAAACAGCCTCTGTGTTCCTTTGTAAGACAACACACTGACTTAACTACTTACATTTTAAATATATAAAAAGGGTAAAAACGGAATCCTTTCTGATTCCCCAGTCCCTACAATGTTAGTTGTCAATATTTAATTTTTGAAAGAATAAGTGAAATAAAGAGTTTATGACAAATAAATAGTATGAATAGCATGAATTACTTCTTCTAGGAAAAAAAATCAACAATCACGGGTAATAAAGAGTTAAAAATAAAAAGATTTATTTCTCACCAAATGGAAAATTTTTAAATTTATCTTGCCTATTTAGTCTAAGCCAAGCAAACCAAACAATCGGAATATACATTTTACCCCTACACATTTTAAAGGACTTAGTTCCTTCACCAAAAATTCAAAAACTTCTGAAAGGAAGGAGCTAAGGAACCTAGTAGGACCATGAACAAAATTCAGAAAACTTTTCAAATTAATGATGTACAGAACTGAAAGAGGTTAGAAAAAGTATGTCTGAATAAAGTTGGAATAAAGAGGAGCCCCAAAATAATGGAGCCACAACTTCTCTAAGAGTAGGTAACAATTGGTAAACTTTAATTTGTGAGTCACAGAAAAATGCAACTGAAACAAGCTCAAGTAAACAGATGGAAAACCATACCATGGCTCTTGGATCAGCAGAATCAACATTGTTTAAAATGTCTATACTACCCAAAGTGATCTACAGATTCACTGCAATCCCCATTAAAATACCAACATCATCTTTCACAGATCTAGAAGAAAAAACAAATTTGGAGGCATCAATTTACCAGACTTCAAGCTATACTGCAATGCTACACTAACCAAAACAGCACGGTACTGGCACAAGAACAGAGACACAGACCAACGGAACAGGACTGAGAACCCAGACGTAAAGCCATTTGGTTTTAAACTCACCTGAACTACGTTACAAATATCAAAATGCTGAAAGTTCCATTTTCACAACTGGAAAATGTTTGGGGCTGGCCTACTTCTCTGTGTTCAAGATTGTATCATACTCACCAAAGTTTCACATGATACAGATACTGCTTCAGAAGCCTTAAATTAACACTAACCAAAAAATAAGAGGGAAGAAATGTACAACACAACCATTTCAAGATACATTCGCTGCCGGTGGCTGAAAGTGTCGTGTTCCACTTTCCTGCTCCCGCCCTTCTTTCTGCACCCAACTCCGGCTCAGTGGAGGCCGCGTCGGCGAGGACACCCGGGGCCTCTCGCACTGGGCTCCTGCGTTGCCCTGCCCTTCCCTCCCAGGGCACTGGGGTCTGGCCTCCAGCTCTGGCCTTCCTCACAGGTGCCCCGGGAAGTGGACATGAAGTGCTAACCCCGCCAGTGTGCTGTCTCCGGCACTCTGTGCAGACTGTCTTCCCCACTGGCACTGCTCAGGCAGCATGAGCGGCGCAGGGCTCTGTGACCACGAGACTCCAGACAGGTGAGCGGATGCTATTGCAGCAGGGAGCTCCCCCACAGCCTGCTCCCCAGGATGGTGAAGTGCTCAGTGGCCACGTGCGGCCACTGGCTACCACGTCACGCAGGTAGAGACACGTCCACCGTCATGGAAGTTCTGCTGGACAGATCACCCCTGCACTCAGGCTGCTCTAACCAATGACCACAGGCCGTGGGCTTGGACAACGGACATTTACTTCTCACAGGTCTAGAGGTTGAAAGTCCAAGATCAGTGTGACAGCACGTTTGGTTCATGGCCAGGGCCCACGTCCTCACTGGCCGGGAGACACGGAGCTCTGGTGTCTCTTCCTCTTATAAGGACACCGATCCCATCATGGGCAACCCACACTGTGACCTCATCTCACCCTATCACCTCCCAAGGCCCCACCGCCTCACACGAGCACATCAGGAGCTGGGGTTTCAATGTAAGAACTCTGGGGGGCACACACACCCCGTCCATGACAGGTGAGTGAAATGGTGTTAGAAAACAATAAACTGGAGCCTATTTAGTACGTGTATGGGACAGAGTAACCAGTGCCATCCAGTTAGGGACCCCATGTGGCCCTGCAGGAGTTTCTTCCCACCGAAAGCTACTGTCACGGCGCCGTTGTCTGGGTTTGCCCATCCTTGTATCCTGACATGGTCACCTCCGCTGGTCTCACAAGTGCCGGTGGCACAGCCAAGGGGCCTCGGCAGTTCACCGATTGCACGTACTGAAGGTCGGGTATTTAAGGAGATTTGTCAGTGGCGACTAATCTCCTGCAGTCAGCCTGTCAATCCCAGGTTGTTTTGTCTGCAGCGAGGTGAGGGCGGAGCCCCCAGGATCTGAAAGGCAAACCGCTGACAAAAGCCCCGAGACAGCTCCGTTTCCAGCCCCGTTCTGCCTGCACCTGAGTTTTGGTTCATTACCCATGAAACGTGTCATTAACGGAAAGCTGGTGGCATGAAACAAACAAGCCAGGTTGCGCCTGCCCGTAACTTGGACAAGAGAGACAGCTCGGGGCTTAGTTCTGAGACAGGCAGAGTGTCCACGGTGCTGTTGAGAGATGGCCACACTTACGTGACGGGGGACCAGGGTAGCCACGCTCCTGAAATGACTTGTGGTTCTAAGTGTTTAACCTCACGGCTGTATGTGCCTTGCTGTCTGCTGCAAAGTGACCCTGGTCACCTGTCGTTTGGTTAGATTTGGAAGGGGATCAAGATCGTGTCTGGTTCAGCCTTTCGAGTCACACAGGCTGTGCAGCATGACACCCACTGTGTCCGCAACAAACTGAGGACCAGAAATGACAGTGACGTGCTCAAGGTCAACTCACATGTAGTTTTTTGAGTTGGGATGGCCAGAACCTGCCATCTAATGTCCATGACTGTCTCCTCTGACCCTCACACCTTGGACACAAGTGTTTCTAGGAGCCGTCCCCAGCTTCTTTCAGCTCAGAGTGGCCAACTGAGCGCGTGTGTCTCCCTTCCCAAGTTCACATTCAAATAGAACAAGAAGGGCACCATCATAGACCGGAGTGTTTGATACATTCTGGCAAATAGGAGGCGTGTGCGGCCGGCCCGACAGAGAGAGCAGAGGGAGGCACAGAGCAAGAGCTAGAGATGAGCACCTGTCACGCAGAAATCGCCAAAAGTCCTAAATGCAAAGACTGGGAATCAACCTTGGGGCCACCAAGGTAGCGCATTTGGGGATCGCACTTAGACCAGCTTGTGGCCCTCCTTGTGACTTGGTGGGGAGCAGCTTGTTCTTCTCAGTTTAAAGTCAGTCCAGCTCCCACAGGACGGGGTCAGACCTGTCCGGGAGAAGGACACGGGGAAGTCTGCACACCTGCACAGAAGGAAAGAGACAGGTGGCCCTGCTAGAGTGGGGCACACCCTCTTGCTTCCCTAGAAGGCAAAGCAACCCTTCCGTCCACCGGGGGGCCTGCCCTGCAATGGACTCAGACAACTGCCAGCGATGCCGCCTGCAGCTCCCACTCCGAAAGAGCAACCCCTTCACTCATGAATACGAACCCAAACCAACGTCACCAGGCGTTGGGCAAAACCAAGAGCGTGAGCAAGGAGCGAGATGAACAGAGAGACGCTCACCATGAGACCATAGAGGTGACTCCGGGAGGAGAAAAGGACTTTGGGAAACTCTGCTGTGTGTTCCTGGGGAGATACAGAAGATATGGCATCCATAAAATTGCAGGCTCCGATGAAAAAGAAACAGAAATTAAAAAGCGTCCTTTGATCTTAAAATGCTTGCCAAAATAAAGCATTCTGTGCATAAGCTGAGTAGTTGGACACGGCAGAACACCAAATTTACACAAGACTGCCAGCCTTGCTGGAAGCTGTGGGGTCCCCTCCTCCTGGACACTTCACGCAGCAGCCCCTGCTGCTGGCCTCTCCTGATTGTGGCGTGCTCGGGGCCAGTCCTCTTCTTGGACACTGGTGACACTGGTGACGTCGTCACCTGGCCTTCCACTCCATTTGTCAGCCACAGTCCCCATTTTACAGTGCCAGCTCTGCCCACTTTCAAAGTCCACACCTGTGTGTCCAGTTTCCCGCCAGACCCAATGGGTTTCCCACTCAGCGTGACCAAACTCTACTTGCTCTCCAACCTCACCGACCCTGCTCAGCTGCCACGTCCCTCTGACAGCAACTCCGTCCTTCCTGACGTCCATCCGCCAGGGGCGCCTGCCGACTTCACCTCCAAACGTGCCACCTCTGTCCCTTCAGCGCGCCAGCCTCTGGCTCTGGTGGTTCCCTTCACCTGGAACGCTCTTCGCCCAGGTGGCTGCGCAGTTGCCTCCTTCGCTGCGTGCAAGCCTGTGCAGATGTCCCCGGTCAGTGAGGCCCAGGCAGGTGTCCTGCGGTGACCTCCTAGGCATGCTCCATTGTTCCTTCTACCCACAGCACTTGTCACCGTCCCATATACCAAATACTGTGCTCGTTTTTACAGTGCATGGGTTCATGACCCGTTCCATGCCCGCAATAGAATGACAGCTCCTGAGCAGCTCAAATCTCTGCCGGGTGCACCCCAAGCCCCCCGAACTCCACCTGGCACACAACACGCACCTGAGAGGTCCTCTGCGTGAGCACATGAGCTCTCTTTGGTCTCTGCTACCCACACGGCCTGGCCCGAGCCAGCCTCTGGGACAGTGGGATGGAGTCTCCCACCGTCCAGGCCGGGCCCCCCAGGGGGTGGTGGGTTTGACCGCGCCGCAGGGAATGAGGATGAGGAGGGGATGGTGCCATTTGAATGGGCCACCGCACATCAGGCAGGAGGAGAACTGGAATCTTGAAAGTAGGAAGGTCCACAGGAATGAACCAAGCAAGCAACACAGCAGTGCCCCTCCCATGACACCCGGAGTTCGAATGCTGTGAGTGTTCACACGTGCGCCCGTTTTTCTGCTCGGAGTGGCCGGAGGCTGCGCGCAGGGCCGCCGGCAGGAGCTCTCTCTGGGATGTGGGATCGGGGAGGGTGGAGGGAAAATCACAACTTTCCTACTTCTGAACTCTGGTTATTTTTACAATGAGGATGACTTATACCTAAAATAACTGGTTTTTAAAAGTGAGTTCTGGGGAGGAGGGCTGAAGCTGGCCAATCTGAGTTCAGCTCACCCCTTTTCCTCCTTGGAAGGTTGAGGGAAGTTGTGTGGAAGCTAAGCTCACGTCCAGGTGCCCCCACGCTTGCCAGATGAAGTTGAGGCAGGAACTGAAGTCCCCTGGCGTTATTTCACTCACACGGGACTGCTCTGTCCAGTGGGGAAACTGGCAAACCGGGGACTCTGGGACTCTCGGACGGTTTGGACGAAGCTGGACAGAGGCAGCGTCCCCGGCCACCGCGGCAGCGCAGCCCTGCCTGGCCGGACCCTCGGGTGGTTTTGGCAGAGGAGACACCTGGCCTCGGCCGGGCCCCGAAGCCACACCCGGCTGCTCCTGGCTTCTTCGCACAAAGCGGCTCCAGGCAGCCACTCACAGAAACTGCAAATCTTTAAATTCCTAGTTCACTTCTTCCATTCAGAAAGAAATTATATTTGCTAATCTTCTCCATAAACACGCATTACAATCTTGGGATTTTATCAAACTGTGTACACAAAGTAATTATAGGAAGAATAGTGCACTATTTGCATATCTAGTATTTAAAGGGTTACTTATGTAATTATTGAATGTAACTTAGAATAAGCTGTTTGATTCCCTTTCATCGTGAGCCAAACATCGGGTTTTGAAAGGAATTCCTTTAAACTTCAATAACATAAAGGCACATGGTAATGTTACGTTACAACTGCAGCTTAGGGGAGTCAGACATGAAAGTATTCGTGCCTGGTGTTCTGCGAGTGAGTTCACTTTAGACGCTTTTTAAAAGAGAAGTCAAGTATCTGCTGCTCTCGGTAGACACAAGGACGCTATCTGCAGCTCGAGTCTTGTGTCCCCCCGACGGCGTCCGGCCCCAACTGTCGCTGGCTCAGGCTCCCCGCGTGACGGACCCGGCCGTGCCGCAGCCCCCGGAACGAGTGGCGGCAGCTCCTCCGTCCACGCCCGCCAGACGTTTGCCTCCGAACTCACACGGGGGCGGCGAGGGGGGTGGAAAAGGAAGATGAAGGAGGCAGGAAAAGTCCTCGTCCAGGGGCGAAAAGCACCGAGTGGGAGAGGCGGAGAGCGAGTGCAACGCCGTTTCTCCTGGCGGGAAGCAGCCCGGGCCTCGCCTCTGCACACGGAGGCCGGAGGCCGGAGGCCGGTGGTCAGCGTCTGTTCTGCCTGTGGAAAGGCGCCTTCCGCGACAATGCAGCCCTGACCGCCGGACCGCAGGACCCCGGCACCTGCGACGTTTGTCCAAAGGGTATTTTTAGGAGGGCACATGGTCACCCTGCTGAACGGGACAGGCGAGAGCCCCCTCGGCTGAGAAGTCACTTCCCCGCCCGGTTCTCAAACCGGGGAGCCGAGTCTGGGCCCAGGCTGATGGTGGTGGGATCCGCACGTGCCCGCACGCTTGCCCGCACGTGCTCGCCCACACGCTGTCACACGCGGTCACACTCCCGCATTCCCACACGGACACACACACTCTCATTCGCGCACATACTCACACACACTCACATACACACACTCACAGTCACACACTCACACACACACTCACATACATACACACACACACTCACCTACACACACACACTCACATTCTCATACTCTCACACTGACACACGTGCTTGCACACTCAGATTCACACACACATTCACACACTCACCTACACACACTCGCACACACATTCTCACACTGACACACTCACTTTCCCATACTCATTCACACTCACAGTCTCACAGTCACACACTAACACTTTCCCACATTTACATACACTCACAGTCACTCCTACACACTCACACACGCACTCCCACACTCCCACACTCACATACAGTCTCCCACATGCACTCACTCACACATTCACATAGTCACACGCATGCACACTCACACAGATACACATGCACACTTGCATGCACAGTCACACACACCTACACTCAGTCTCACACACACACTCTCACACACACAGCCCCCACACACATGCACTCACACACTCTCATACACTCACACTCACACACACACACACATTCACATACACATTAACACACATATATACACACTCACACTCTCACACACATACACACACTCTCATATTCACTGACACACTCTCATACTCACACACACTCACACACGCACACTCACACTCACATTCTCATACTCACACTGACACACTCACACTCGCATACACACACTCACACACACACACTCACACTCACACACACACTCGCACTGGCTGCTCTACTTAAAAGTTCTCAGCGAGAGCCTGAACCTGAGTGCTAAAGAGAAGGAGCGAGGTTGAAAGGGATTCAGTTTCAACTTTGATGTAAACATCCCGACTCTTTTGGAGGGCAGCCATATCTTTGATCCTACACAAACTGTTAAGAATCAAGTGTCTTAAACCCCGATCAGTTGAAGTATAACAAATTTTACAGTTATTTCCAGTTTAAGTTAGCTTGCAGGTGATTAATAGTGGGATAAAATGACAAGGAGTGCAGTCTTAAGGATTCCCCAAGCTAACAAAGACATTTAAATAAATTAAATTAGTCCCAGTGTGTTGAAAAACTTGAAGCTATTTCCATGACATTCATTTGACATCTGGTAATAACCTTTAATATTTTCAAAGTATTTTCTCTTCCTTTTCAGATCTGCCAGGGAGCTTTCTGCGCCCCTGGCTGTGTGGCTTTATGAAGTGAGCCTCCCTTTCGACATGTACGAGATCAGGTGTTATAAAAAGAACACAGCGCTGGAAACTGGGAGCCTTGCGTTCTCAACTTAACGCGAGCCGTGGGACTGTGGGCACGTTGCTTAACTCACAAAATGAAGAGTGGAAACTAAGCTTCCTCATAGCCCTGAAATTTAAAGTTCTGTATCACCCCACACATCAAGCCCTGGCTCCACCGTGGGCCGTGAACTTGGCTGCACTTTCGACGCTGGGAGCTTTAAAATAATACTGACGCCGGGGCTGCCAGCAGGTGTCCTGGGTGGGCCTTGGGCATTGGTTTGTCTGAAAAGCTACCCAGGTGATGCTAGCGTACCTACGGCCGTACTGGGAAGTCTGTGTTCAGAAGGTAAGTGGGGGGGGGGAGGGTTCTTATCCGAGTGAGGGACTCGGGAGCAGTGATTGTTTCCCAGGCCCCAACTCGGTGGTTACCACGGCGGCGCGGTGGAAGGGTAAGCACGGCTCACGGGCTGGGTAGATTTTCGGCTGTCTGGAGCTTCTCCCTTGTGGCAACAGCCTCTTGGCAATTTCTTATCGTCTGGTAGTGCCAAGAGGTGGGAACAGTACCCCGCTGGCCCACTGCCTGGACACAGCCAGAGGATGGCCCGGAGGCGATGGTTACAGTCATTTTCGGGCGTGAATATATGTCGCTTGGTGAAAGGTGTTCTCTCTCTCTTTCCCCCTCAAGACCACTCCCAGAAAGGACCATCTTACCCGGCCATTAGTCCCCACCGTAAAGACAGAACACCTACCTGAGAACAAAGCCAACGTGCAAGAAGGCCAAGCCCACGGATGGAGCCCTGAGAATACTGTCGGAACACCTGGCCCCAGGTGTGCCTGCAGCCCTCTACCTGGGAACTTCTCAACGCCTCGCGAAGTCCCCTCTTCTGCCCCGGATAGTGGAGTGGGGCTTCTGCCACTCGTGTCTGAAGGACTCCTCCTGACAAACACAGCAGCCTGGAGATCCATCTCGAGCTCGCACCTCGACCCGCGTCCTCACCTTGGCGGAGCAAGATCATGCCAAGCAATTGAGGAGAAAAAGCCCAAAACGAGCGGACTACGGTGCTTTGGTGTCTTCAGACGGTCTAACCTTCTCTGCCAAGGCCGGTCTGTGGACCTGGGAGCGTGTCAGAATCACAGGATCTCGCTCGGACCCTGCCCCAGACCTCCTGAATCCGAATTTTCATTTTAACAAAATTCCCAGGTGAAACCCACGCGCATTAAAGTCTGAGGAGAGCTGCTCTGCAAAATCCATATGGCCAAACGCCTTGCCAGAGAATTATGAACATGTGCGGCAAAACCCTATTATCACCAATTCCAAGGGGCAAAGAAATCATCTGTCTTTAAGTGGGGAAAATAGCACAGGATGTCAGCCCTGAAACTGGGTCGCCTTTGTGGGGACTTGGGGACTTCTGCAAGGAGGGATCAGGGAAGGTGGATGTGGTGCAACTCGCTCATACTGCGACTCAAATGTGTGTCTTCGCGGGCTTTGAGGTGCCTCCTGAGCAAACGTCAGAATCGCGGAACAGTCTCAAGCACGCAGGGCGGGAACACGTCATCCGGTGGCACCGTCCAGGGCTCTTTTGAGGGTCACCCCCATGAATGGGCATCCAGAGGCCACAGAAAACGGGACACTTACCAGCCATTGCAGGAGAACGGGGGTCACAGCGTAGTCTAAGAAAACACTGTGCCCCGAGGAAGTGAATGGAGACGTGCCTTTTCCCTCTGGGTGCGCGTGGACGGATTCTCCAGGGCACGCGCGCTGCACCGGCAGAGGGGAGCTCACCTCCTGGGGGAGGAGGACGGGAATGTGCCCTGGGAGGGGGCAGTGGGGAAGGCTGCTCGGAGAGGGGGGAGGCTGAGAAGACCAGGAGAGGGAAGCGCAGGCCTGGAAAGGAGAAGAGCTGGAAGGGCCAGAGGCCGCGGCGTCCTGTGCAGCCACCACGCGGGCTTGGCTGCCCCTCGGCCTCGGGGGAAGAGGGCGCGGCAGGGACACGACCTAGCAGACTGAAGGTGGCAAGACCAAGTGTGACGAGCCAGGGCCACACGTCAGCCGCCCAGGACAGACCCATGTGGGGAGGGGCGCAGGGCGAGCGTGGGTTCTAGAGGGGACACCGGCGGGCGCAAGGCGGGCATCCGGGCAGGTGGCGATGGCCGGACGCAGGCCCACGGAACGTGGGTGGGAGAGCCGAGTGTGCGTCAGCCCCGGCTCCCGGCCGGTCTGGATCACGCTATTCCCTCCGTGCAAGGCTGGCCCGAGCTTCCAGCTAGAGGCCAAGGGCACATTGCCGACCACCCACACCCGGCCCCACCTCTGCCCAGCCCGCCGTCGCTAAACAAGACGTCAGTACTGCGGGCTGGGCGGGGCCAGACATCCTTGCCACTGGGATGTTTCCACGTGGGGGGGTGGGAACATTCCACCGTTAAGAGTCCCTAGAAAACCCCCCACTTGTCACAGAGCAAACATGAGTGACACAAAGGCTCAGGATCAGAAGCACCTGCCAAGTCTCCCGCTGTCACCCCCACGACACCTTAAACACAAGTATATGGAGACACACACATGCACACGTGTACACGTGTGTGCACACACATATATGCACACACAGAGATACATGCATGCACACTATACATACATACACATTCACGTGCTCAAGTATGCACTCATACACGTATGCACACACAGGTGCGCACACAGAGAGACACATGCACACTATATGCACAGACACACGCTCACACATAGACACATTTATGTGTGCATACACAGACACACACATGTGCATAGGGACATGCACACACATCACATATATACACATACACACACACACACAGGAGTGCGTGCCCACGCACACGCGCACACACGCAGTTCACAGTGTGCCAGCCACTCCCAGCGCTGGCTCTTCCTAGAACCTGATTTGAAGGCATCTGTCTGCGTTGGAAGATCAGAGAAGTGGAATCTCAGGTGGCAGTCCAAAGTAGGTGTGAGGACAGGGCCAGCCGTGTGGGCTGAGGGACAAGTGCAGGGCAGGCTCAGGAGCAGCTCAGACCCTCAGGGCAACACCCATTTGGTTGCTCCGTCTGGGAGCCTTGAGTGCAAACCTTAGCTGGCGTGGCAGCCCCAGCCGCCCCGGGGAGAAACACTGCCTTTGCAGTGACCTTGCGGAATCAGCCTGCACACAAATGCAGGTGTACCTCGACTTACAATGGGGTCACACCCCAGGTCAAACCCGTCATAGGCTGAAAACATCCTCAGGTGAAAATGCTTTTAATATACCCAGCCTGCTGAACATCGTGGCTTAGCCTGGCCGGCCTCGAAGGTGCGTAGAACACTTCCATCGGCCTGCAGTTGGGCAAGATCGTGTAACACAGAGCCTGTTTTACACTAAAGTGTCGGACACCTCACTCATGTAATTTATCAAACACTGCCCAGAAAGCCGTGCGGTGCTCAAAGCGCCGTTGCTACTGAACGCACATTGCGCTCACACCGCCAAGCTGGACCACCGTGAGTCGGGGCCTATCTGCACTTGCTGGGCACTCTCTGCTGCGGACAAGGGGTGGATGGGGGACAGACCCTCCCCCCAAGAGACAAACAGTCCAGTGGAGATGAACTGGCCCATGGACCCCAGAGCAGATGTGTGGCCGGAGCAGGCAGGAGCATGTGTCACCTGAGGTCCCTCAGACCACCCATTAGTGATGTCACATGGCTCAGCTCTTGGAATCTCTGTGTGCCTCAGTTTCCTCATCCATCAAGTGGGCATAGCCCCAGCTGCCCGTCAGGGTGGAGGGAGGGGTGCAATGGGCTGAGGGCTGCAGGGCTGCGTGTGTGCCCTGTCGACGGTGGCAGCTGCAGCCATATCACAGATGAAAAAGGGCACATGGGCGTCCAGGTTCTGGGATGGCTGACAAAGACGACCCCAGTGATGGGGCACCTGAGCTGGGCCCCGAAGGATGGGCAGGATTGGGAGATTCCAAGCCTGGAAATTCCAGACCCTCTTCCCCCACCGCGGCTGTGCCGTGCACGGGTGGGAACCTGTGGACAGAGCCGTGTGGGCGGCGTGGTCTCACATCCGATTCCAGCTCTGATGGCTCCTGGCCTCTGACACCCCTGGCACCCCTATTTTCACATTTCTGGTTTCAAAAGCCTGAACCGAATCCCCCAAGTTCAGTAGGGTCCCTTCCCACTCTGAGATGTTGCAGAATTACAGCGTTTTAATCGCCCCTGCGAGAGCCAGGTGAGTGACCCCTCTCTGCAGGTGCCTTGACAGCCCTCAGAGCCCGATCGGGAGGAACAAAGGTAATTTAACTGATTTAATAAGGCAAGAAAAACATAACTAGCTTGAATTATTGACACTTTCTTTCACCTTTTGCCAAGACAGACTTGAATTCATTTGAAAGAAAAACGTTGCCGGTTGCATAAAACACAGGGCGCCTGCTCTCCACTTAGCGATCGCTTCATTCATCAATTAGGAGGGGAACGGTGCAGAAGGGGGAAGTCTCGGGAGGGGTCACCCAGTTCACTTAAGGACTGACTGAGGGTGAGGATTAAAGCAGGAATGATGAGATGTGCTCAAGTCGGATACCACGTGCGGAGCTGTGATGTGCGTCGTGCTGCGGCGTTGAGTTGGGTGATGTTGGGCATGGAGTTTTGAAAAACGAATCATTGCTGGACTCTCAACGTGCTTCTGTCCCCAGCCCCACCCGCTCTGTCCCCCAAGAACCAATGTCACAGCTCCAGGGCTGGGTACTGCGGGGGCAGCACCAGGGGGACCCGGCCCGTCTCACCGCAATCACCTGCCTCAGAGGGGGCCCCCGAAACACTGAGGACCGACAGGGACACGGAGCACAGCCCCAAAACATGGGCCCTGCCAAGGCCACCGAGTACTAATTAGTCACAAAGCGATGACAGAATTTGAACCAAGGGACTGCCCAAGGCAGGGAGGCTGAGCCAGGCTGGAGCCCAGGTGGGCGCGATAGAAACCCTGAAAGGCCTGGAAGATCTCACTGCCTTAGGAAGGGAAGGGGTCGAGGCGGGGAGGAAGAGAAGTTTCCGGAAGTATTGGACGAAGACGCCCTGAGAACATTCCCCTCCTTGAAGAAATGCCTAGGACGTCCCCACCTCCATTGCTGGGAACGCCTTCAGGTGACAGCTACACACATACACAACAGAAAAAGAAAATGTATTTTTGCAAGAAATCCAGAAAATGCAAAGAATCAGACTGGACAAAACAAAACAAAAATCTGGTTCACAATCATCTGAAGGGTTAATTAAAACTTTTTCCCTTTCCAGTGGAAAGTGGGCCACACCCTGGTTTCGCAGACAGGTGTGTTGTTTGGTTTGCTTGGCTTTGGTTGGTTTTGACTTTCCTGATTTTTTTTTTTATGCTTTACAATGATTGATTTTGCAGAGAGATAGAAATCTTTGGTTTTCCAGCATTAAGCTCCTTTCACCCAGCTCACGAACGGGCGGCCGAACCCAAGCGTCAGCTCAATAACAGTGGAGTTCGTGAGTCAGTGTCTGGACAAGAGGCCCAGAAAGAATGGGTTTCGGGTTTGAGAGGGGTTTTCACGAAATCACAGACTGCAGAGCCGGGACTTTAGCGATTACCAAGCCCAGCTGGAGCGGGAACCCGGGGGCACCTGTTGTGTCTTTTGGTGCTGCAGGTGACGGACACTCAGCAAAGGCCACTTATGACTTTGCACAACTGCAGAGTCTCTGGGCAATTCTGGCTCCTGGCTGGGCTGCATCTAGTTGCCCAAACTCTGTTGCTAAGGCTCCGGCATCTCCCTTGGATCTCCCTCTGCCTTTTGGGATGTGGGCTGCTCCTTCAGGCCGCACGGCTCAGACAGAGCTGTCCTGGCTCAGCAGCAAAGCCGCCGCCACCGCCCCATTCTCCATCCTCGCTGTGCGCACCGAGCGTAGAGCCGGCCTCTCCTCTGCTGTCTCCTGCAGAAGCCGGGGCGCATTCTCCTGAGGAGCCCCCGCAAACGGCCTCTTTCTTCCCCCTCTCTCTTCCTGAGCCCATCACGGCCCAGCGAAAGGAGCCACTGATGGACGGAGGCCACCATGGGACCCTCGGTCCTCCCCTGGAGGTGGGAATGCAGTTGGTCCCTCCCAGACCTTCCCAGTGCAAAATCGTGTCTCACCACAGGGAGAGGGAGGTATCGGTGATGAAGGATCTACCCACAATGTATTCATCTGGCTCCAGAACACATCAAGGGCTTTGCCATCACGGTTTGCATAATGCTTCAAAATAGTAACTTATTTTCATTTCTGGTCACCTCATTTTCCCTTTCTCCCCACCACTTCCCAAGTGCGGGGAGGCAGAATGCTGCATAGGAGAGATCCCGGCTCGCTCAGAGGCCGGTCGCGGCTGCCCCAGACCCTGGCGGGCAGGGGTGAGTCTGCACAGAGGGGAGCACAGGGGCCCCTGCCCGGCTCCCCTGGGGACAGCAGAGGTGCTGAGCCTGACCAGACAGAAGGGCCACGTGGCCCTGGCAGCCTACTCTCTGCACCCCCTGAGCCCATCTAAGACCCTGGATGCAGGAGGGCGGGAGTTAAACTGCAGCCGGGCCAGAGACTCCAAAGCAGGGTGGTGGAGACCGCAGTGTGCGCCGAAGCTCTACCCGCAGTGCCACCCACAGGCCGTGTGACCTTGGCCCACTCACTGAGGACACACACACCTCCGTTTCCCCACCTGTAAACAGAGCCAGCATCAGTCTCCTCTCCACCTGTAACGCCTCAGCCTGGCTCAGAGCAAGCACGCGACACATGCTGGCTCCCACGGGGACTCAGCCCAGGAGTCCAGCTGATTCCTGGGCAATGGGAATCTGCCACGTTTCCTGCAGAATCGCGTTCACAGACGGAGCCTCAGACCCGGCACTGGCACCGGACGACCCAGGGACTCTCCGGGCCTCGGACCTGCTCCCCAGTGCGTGCAGGAAGGGGAGCCATTTGCCCAACTGTAAGGTTGTCTTCTGTGTAAGTGATCAGAGCCACCTGCAGACAGAGACACCTGACGTAACCAGCATTTGCTGGGACTGACAAGCAAGTCCACAGGCAGGAAGGAAGTGACCTTGAAGTCAGAGACCGGGCTAGTGTGATGGATGGACACGAGACGCCACGACTCGAGGAAGGGGGGAGGCGGGGGTGGGGCGAGCACCACCGTCGATTTGTCTAACAGGAGGGTTTGACGTGCAGAGAGAATGCAGGAAGCCTACCGTGCAATCCCACAGCGCAGGCGGCGGCCGGACGGCTCTCCTGCGGGAGGAGAGGGTATGCAGAGAGCTGGCTGCCAGGCGTCGTGTGTCTCCAGCACACAGCAGCTTTGGAGGAGCTGGAAACTGCACTGCAGCTGAAAGTCACCATCTGCCCTTGGCCGGCGCGTGGACAGAACTGCGGGAGCCCTCGCTTCCAGTGCCAGGGCAAACGGCGAGGCCGCCTCTCCCCGCTGGGCCCAGGATGACATGACCGATGGATGGGCCAGGACAGGGTGAGCAGGAAGCCGGAGCTCTGCCCTGCTAGGTTCCATGCAGACCAACACGGCTGGGGCGGCTCGAAGGCTGCCACCGGCCACCCCTGCCGCCGCCCAAGCAGACCCCTCGCTGGGACACATCAGTGATGTCAGAGGGAGGCAGGTCAAGGAAAGCGTCTCTGCTTCCCCTGGGGGAGGGCAGGAGGGGAGCAGCCTGGGGACCACCCGGGAGCCGTGACCTTCTGGCCACATTGAGAAGGTTGAGCTCGTGAACTTCTGGGTTGGGAAGGGGAGGAGATCCTGGGGGGAAGGGGCTGGGGGCATGGCTGCTACTACTGGCCAGAGAGGCCACTTTGACATGGGGTGGTGGGCACTCAGCCTGGCCCAGGTCCCCGTCCCCGAGGTGCTTCCCAGAGGACAACGTGGAGACGTCATTTCCAGGGGAGCCACTCGCTCCTCACTCTAGCTCCAGGGAACTTGCGCTGGGTGAGGCGTTACGGACCAGAGTCCAGGTAAATTCCTCTCCTCTCTCCTAAGTCGGTGCCCACCGCAGCCCAGAAAATGTATACAGCAGGCAGATATGCAGTGCGAGTTGCAGCACACGCCATGAGCCCCGAGTATCACCACGGCAAACGTAGGCGTCAAGATGCTGAAAAGCAAACCGCTCCGTCTTTTTAGACATTAAGCTTCCATTGGATCTGGAATCAGAGCATCAAGAAATGAAAATTATTCTAAGACTTTCCTGGCATGAAATGAGAGATATTTAGGAGAGAGTCCCTGCCATTTTTTTTCTACATTGAAGGATTAAAAGAAAAGAAAAAAAATAACGAATTGGAGTGAACCAGAAGGGAACCTTGAATGTGGGAGAACTTAAGCCAGGTCCCCAAAAATGGGCCGG
>CAUYRT010056264.1:0-119295 GCA_963574885.1 Lepilemur ruficaudatus
GATGCTAACGCTGGGGAGTGGCTGAAAATACAGATTAGCATTAGCAGAGAGGTTTGACTGCACAGAGATCATAATAAATCAGTTGCTTGCAGACTCATATCAAAACCCTATCAGTGAGTGGCAAGTGGCAATGTAATAATAATGGAAATAAAGTGCACAATAAATGTAATGCACTTGAATCATCCTGAAACCATCCCTCCCTCCCTCCCACATCCCCCCCACCATCCATGGAAAAAGTGTCTTTCATGAATCTTCTGTGAAACTGGTTCCTGGTGCCAAAAAGGTTGGGGACTGCTATTTTGAAAGCTAGTGTTTTATGTAGCTTTTCTAGGAAAAAAGAGATACTGTTTTTTTCTTTAAAACCTGTATCTTATAGAGAGACGTTACTGTCAAAATGAGCCATTGTTTTACTAAGGGAGTATGAACCTGTTCTCTGTTTTCCGCCTGTCAGCTTCTTTGTTCAGGTAATTGAGAATTGGTGTGTTTTGGGTGACAGGGTGCCTGTGCAGTCAGTGAATTCAAGGGAAAAATCAGAGAGTGTGAGAAATGCTGAGATACACATATTTGTACCTGTACTTTAGCCTTTCCAATTAATACAATATGATGATGCATTAGTCAGCTATTGACGCAGTGTTGCAGCGTCCCAAACTATCCCAAATTCAGTGGCTATCTACAGTGAGCACTAATGCTGTCTGGTCTGTAGTGGGACCGTGGTGTGGCTGATGGAGTCTGGGTTCAGCTGGGTGGCTCTATGTTAGGATGCTGGTCAGCTGGTCTGCTGTGGGTTGGGCTCAAATCTGCTCACGTGTGTTCATTTGGGGGACCAGGTTGTAGGGGCAGGCTTTTCTCATCATGGACCACCAGCGTGCAAGTGCCAAGCCAAATTGCAGAAGCTTATTTAAGGCCTCTGCTCACGTCATGCCCGTTACAGTTACATTCCTTTGGCCACGTCAAGTCACAGGGCGAAGCTCAGAGTTGGTAGGGCAAGGAAATATATTTCTGTCCAAAGAGAAGGGAGAGAGATGTGAGTGAACAATAATCCAATCTATCACAGGTGCCTTTTATCAGAAATGGAAAAAGTCCAAAAGGATTTTGATATTTAGTACAGAGGTAAAAATTTTCCTCTAAAATGATCACAATACTCTGTAAACAGGAGGTTGCTGTCCCTACGACATCCTGGAGAGCTTGGGAGGCATACATTGTGATTCCCCAGGGAGGGATTAATAAGTATTTCAGACAGGAAAATTGAGACTTAAATGGGGGGAAAAAGCAAATGAATGATTTCTACTTGGCCACAAAGAACAGGGAAGCCTGCTTCTCTGGTTAGGGATGACCCTGTTTTCATTCTGAGGTTACTTAAGAATCCAAAGGCTTTAATTTGAGTTGCCCAGTGCTCTGTGCTTGTACTCAAAATTCCTGAGCTGCCTGGCAAGGCTGAGAAGGTTAAGGGATGCTTCCTGTGATGTCCTCTCCCAGCATAGAGCGAGAAGCTGTGGACTGCTTTGCTGCTCCATCCTGTGCCCCTTCTCTTCCCCCTGTTCTGAGCCAATGTCCTAGAGGATGGAAAAGAGATGCCTAACCTGTCAGGAACCTTTTCTCCATTCTCCGGCTGTACAACACACCTGGTGGCTGAGAGAGCTGTCACTGGTGTCAGATGCCCCAGGTTCTGGTTGGACTGGTGTGTGACCTTGGGCAACTTACTAATGTATAATTTTCTCGTGTGCAAAATGAGGAATCGGATATCTGCAATATAGGGCTGATGTGAGGGTTAAGTGAGTTAACACACGACAAATCCTAGCAGTGTCTGGTACATGTTAAACATTTAACGAATATGAGCTGATAAGGCTTTTATTATTATCTGGTACAACAGGCACAACAGACAGCATTCTATTATTGTTATTCCAGTATTTTTCTGTTTCTCCTCCTAGATTGTGAGCCTCCAAAAGACGTGATTCATGGCCCTGCGTCTCATCTTTATGTCCCCACTCTGCAACGGCACTAAGTTTGTGATGTAGGAACTTAAACTGATAGCCACTGAATTATACTCGGATATATGTCCTCCACCATGAAAGGCTTCAGCTCCAAGGCCCAGATTAGATTGTTTCTAAAAACAGATTTAATCATTCTTTTTTCACTTTTACATTTTGCCTGAAATAAAAGACTCTTGAAGCCATAGGAATTTAAAGGCTTTGAGTCAGTTTCATGCTTTGCCTTTAATCAGACACTTCACACACCCAGGGAAGCCCTGGCTTCTTTATGTTACATCAGAAGAATTGAAATAAATATGGAGACTAATTTTCATGGTGTGTCTACAAGATTTAAAGGGCATTTTAAGAATATATTGTTCTAATGTTCTTCTATCTCCTGTCTTTTATCTTGCCTCTCAAGTTGTGCCATGATGTTACCATTTAGCTTGTTCAAAGGTATTGTAACTTATCAGCTAAGTTCCTGCTTCAAGGAATGGCCACTCCTGGGTAAAAGGCTCAGCTGTTGTAACAAATAGGACCACCTTTGCCTGGATTAAAGATTGAAGAAGTGTGTTTCTCTTTCATGCAAGGGCCCAGGGTTAGGTAGGCAGGCTACTTAGCTCCATGTGGTCATTGAGAGCTTCAGAGTCCTTCCATCTTACTTCTCTACCCTTCCAGACTGTGCTCTCTTCTGTCTGGTAGAAGCTGGGTTCCCTGTGGTCCTTTCCTGAGGAAAAGAGTATGGGAGAGTACACACACAGTGTGCTGTGGCCTGGGGCCTTCAGTGTAACTGTCACTTCCACTATTCCATCAATGAGAACTTAATTGCACGGCTACGCATAGCTGCAAAGGCACTGGTGCATGTAGCCCCCAGCAGGGCCTAACTACAGTTCTATTACTGTGGAGGCAGGGAGGGCCTGATTTGGGTGGACAGTTAGCAAGTTCCGGCCCTAGACTAATAAGTGAGTCTGAGAATTGCGCCATTCTGTTGAGTAGCTAACATACAGCTTACTGGGTTAATGGAGGGAGTGGGTGGTTATGATGATAATTAGTAGCAGTTACAATTTGTTGAGCTCCAACTGAGTGCTAGTGACTACTAAACACAAATGAATGTGTTATCTCCTTTGACCCTCTCAAAAAGGCTGCGAGAGAGGTACTGTTGTTTGCCTTTTATGGGCCAAGACCTTAAGGAGGGTACTAACCTCCTCAAGGTCACACACCCCGGCTTGACTCCAAAGCCTTCCCCATACCACCCCGGGAATGGTGAGATTCCTGGGGAATTAAAGGATGGCCATACACTGTTTCTAATTCTGGCTTTTATAGCTGGTCAGCAGCAAAGGCTGTGAGGAAACGCAGTGGGTTCTCTGGAAATACTCATGCAGAGGCTGTGTAACTGCCTGTCAGGGTTGACACAGAGGGGCTTCCTGCTTTGCACCTTGGGCCACGGTGACCTCTGCTAGTCTCTGTGAAGGTCACATGCGTTGCCATATACACTTTAGTTTCTGAATGTCACCCATGACCCCTCATTCCCATGACACCAGCCAAGCTCCTCTTAGCTCACATTCTGTACTTCCTTGATAATGAAGAAGCACCTGGTGACATAGGGCACAGGAGGGCCAGTAGTTGAGACTGGAGTTCTTGGTGACCTTGACTGGTCACTTCAACTTGGAGCCTGCATTTCTTGGGGAATAAAATATGTGCCCTGGGCTTAATCACTGTTTTTCCAGATATGTTCTTAGACTCTAGGGTTTCGGTGGAGCTCCCTAGTAGTTTTTATCCTTTACATATAGGGCTTTTAATCTTTTCTTAGATTAAAAGATTTTTCAAGTTCGAAAAAAGTGAAAACCAAAAGGCTGGTTATAATGATAATGGCTAATGTGTTGAGTGCCTAGAGTGTGCTAGGCAGCATTATTGTTCTGCCTGCTTCACATGAATTATTTCGTCTAGTGGGGGTGCACGTATTGTTGTTCCCAATTTATTGATCAGGAAGCTGAGCCACAGAGTGGCTAAATAACATGCCCATCATCACTCACTAGAATGTAACCAGAATTCAGACTTAGACTTTTGAGATCCAGAGCTACCCTGTAGGAGTGGATGATTTCTGAAGTTTCTCCCAGGTCTAAAAATGCTTTGGTTCTATTTTCTGATAGCTCAAGAACTTTCCTTCTTGAAAAAAACAAAAACAAAAAAATGAAGAAAAAAAAAAAACAACTTCCAAATAACTCAGTACCTCTCTCTTGACAGTTAGAAGCTGAGTATAAGTCATAAAGTCAAGAACTTTTCTTCTTGAAAAACAAAAACAGAAAATTTAAAAAAAAACTTCCAAATAACTCAGTACCTCTCTTTTGACAATTAGAAGCTGAGTGTAAGTCATAGAGGTTTGTATTTTGCTGATAATTTTAGAAAGCTTATCATCTTTTCGTTATTGCCTGATGCAGGATGAGGCACTGTTATGCTGAAGTTTCAGACCATGGAGCTGCTTTGATAAATATATCGTGGCCTTCCTAAAACACAGCTGTTCCTGGGGGTAAGGATCATAAACAGGGGGCCACCTTCTGATGAGATGCTTTTGGTATGCAAGGAATGGCCTCCTAGGATGGATCTAAAATGATGCGTTGTGGCTACAAGGCATCATAGCATCAAGATTTTTTGCAGCAGAAGGAGCCTTTGAGAACATCTAATCCAGCAGCCTCTTTTAACAAAATAAACCTCACCTGCCATGTGCCAGGCATTGTCGTAAGTGCTAGGGATAAAGCCACAACCAAACACTTGCTGTCACAGGGCCTACATTCTGTATGGGGAAGACAGAATAAACAACAACAGCAAAAAAAAAAAAAAATATGTTAGGTAGTGGTAGGTGTTGGAAAGAAACATAAAGCATGGTGAGGGACAGAGCGCGACAGTGGGGTTCTGTGTTACACTACATTTGGGGTGCTTATGCAAATCTGCATTTCTTAGCTCTTTTCATTATGCAACCCCTGTCCCAGAACCTTATTTGACATTTTTTCCTACCCCCACCATTCCCCATGAAAATTTAACAGTGTGTATCTGTTTATGGACTATGTATGTATCTGTGCTTTGTACATAAAGAGTGAGATTCCCCACCCTCATCCCAGAACCAGTTTTTGCCACCTTGGGGCCAATATCACCTGTCATTCTGTTAAGTTCTGCTTTTTGCTGTTGTGAGCAAAACCAAAGTCACAAAGTGCCTGTTCTAAATATATCACAATCTAACCTAAGGGAACTTTTTAACTGACAGCCCTTTATTTCCTCATTATGTTTTTATTTATGAGGAGTATCAGGGCTTTGGGTGAAAAATTTAAAAAATTGTTTAGGCGTTAGGAGTGAAGTAGTCTGAGACTCTAGACTCTGCGGGTTTTGTGCAGTATGCAATGAAATAGACTGTGTGTACCCTAGGAAGAATGAACTTCACCAGGCATAACTGATACTTACTGCACTTGGTGAGGAGACTGAAGACTATGGCTCTAATGCCATCGCCACAGCCTGCACGTCCTCCACCGCCTTAGCGTGTGTCCTTCAGAGCAGTGAGAGTGATCTTTCCAGACGTCAATCCTGTCAAGCCACTCTGCTTGCAAGGCTGCCCATTCCAACAAAAAATCCAAATGCTTTACTGGGGCTCCCACCTGTGCCACCGTGAAGACCACCCCCCACCCCGTCCTCCTTTGTGCTCTTGTCCCCAGCCACACTTGCTGTCCTCTCCTCCCTGGAACATGCCAGCCGGCATTGTTCATGTTCCAAGATCTTTGCTCTTGTTCCTTCTGTTTGGTTTCCCTTCTTCAGATTTTTTAAAAATAAATTTTAATTTTTAGATCAGTTTTGTATTTACAGAAAAATTGCAAAGGTAGTAGAGAGAGTTGCCATCAACCCATCAACCCCACCATCAGTTACTTCTCTGGATTCTCCCGTGAATATCTCGTTATCATTCAAGTCTTGTCTACTCAGGGGTTTTCTCCACCTCAACTAAGGTAGGAGCCCTGCTCTGCCTGCTTATTTTGCTGTCACATTACCCAGCTATGTCTTTTTGTAGGACTTGCCTCTGTTGAAATTGTATTAGTCGTGTATTTGTTTAGAATGTGAGCTCCTAGAGGGCAGGGATTCTCAGCCAAGTGCACTGCTGTTTCCAAGGGCCCAGGACAGGGGCTGATGCATACGGATATTTTGACCTACTGATGGCTTTTAGCCAGGGAAGGCCGGTCAGGGCCTGGAGCCATTCGAGGAGGGCCAAAATGCAGAGCTAGTTTTCCTGACATTGGAAATGCTCAGCATCATTAAGCCCAGTCTGTGCCCACGTGAGTCTGAATTCTCAACTGCAGTCAGTGATAGGGCTGTATCTGCAGAGGGCCAGTTGGAAGGTATAGTTAGAATCAGGGTAAATGGATGGTGTGAGGACTCCCAGGCCAAAGACTGCCTTTCCCAGAATTACCCTGCAAGACCATTATCTTGACCCTGTGTATGATTGCTCCTTTATATCTGGGAATCCTCTCCATCCCTGAGCTATGCATATATGGATGTGGGTATTGTCCTTACTCAGTTGTGCAAATAGGATCCCATTTGGGAATTACGTGAATTGGAATTGCATTGGCTGCTAGTAATGGGCACCTGACGTGGTAGCTTAGGTAAAGAATTCTGGATTTAGCCTCATGCTATCTTCAGTGGCCCAGAATGTTTGTGTCGACTGAGATCTCTGCCATTGTCTTCATCTTTACTTCATGGCCCAGAGAGCTCTAGTTAGCACTCCTGATTTCCAGGCTTCCAGAGGGGCTTTCTGGGAAGCCTTACCCAACAACTACTGCTCACATTACACTGGCTACCCCAGTCTGAATGAGAGGTCTGTTTACCTTCTCTCAGTCCCTCTCTGCTCCCAACCAAGCTTAGGGAGGCTGAGCTGTGTAATTCTTCTGCAGGGCACGTTGTCCAGGGTTTGATTACAAAGGGATAAGGGGAGCATAGACAGTGGAATCTCTGCTGCAGCAACCAAGATGAATATTTGTTCCTATCAGTCCTGCCATCTGAGAGGGTTATGAGGAGACCATGTGGAATTTAAGCTTACATTGGGGATTTTAAAAAAATTAGCTGGGCATGGTGGTGCACTTGTCCCAGCTGCTACTTAGGAGGCTGAGGCAGGAGGATGGCTTTGAGCCTAAGAATTTGAAGCTGTAGTGAGCTGTGGTCGCATCACCTCACTGCACACCAGCCTGGGCGATAGAGTGATACCCTGTCTCTTAAAAAAGGAAGGGGGGAAGGGGACTCTTCTATTCCTTTAAATTTTTGTTCATTTTGAACAGTCCTAATATCTCAGATCATCTCACACTAAAACGTGATTTTGTGTATGTAAGTTTATGATTTATGGTTACATGCTAAGCCTTGTTAACAGGACCCTGAAGTACAATTGCTCAAAGATAAAAGCTTCTCTCTGTTGCTAAGGAAAGTAGACTGTGGTTGGGGGAAGGGTAGTACCTCTACTCCATGAAAGCTGTCTAAGGACAGTTTCCTTCTCTCTTGCTCCATCATCATCCCCTAGGGCGGGGGTTGGCAATTAATGGCCCACAGGCTGACTTTGGCCTGTCTTCTGTATTTGTATGGCCCACATACTAAGAATGGTTTTATGTTTTTAAATGGTTGGAAAAAAGTTTTCTAGCATGTGAAAATTACATGCAACTCAAATTTCATGTCCATAAAGTTTTATTGGAACACACAATCATACTCACTTATTTGAAAATATTGAAAATTTGAAAATACCATATTGTCTGTGGCTGCTTTTGTCCTACAATGGCAGAGTTGAGTAGTTGTGATAGGGAAAACGCCAAAAAATATTTACTATCTGGGCCTTGACAGAATTTTGCCAACCTCTGCTCTAGGCTGTGGTCCAGATTCCCTAGTTGAGGCTGGTCCCCTTCCCCATTGTGTGCTCGTCAGCCCACACAGAGCTGCAGGGTGGTGGGAGACACAGCCTAGGGCTGGCCAGCCATTTGCCCAGCAGAAACTCTGGAGGTTCTATTACTGAAAGGAAGAAGGAGAGAATGGAGGTTGGGGTACATTTAGCAGATCACTGCAGGGGAGTGTGTGTGTGTGCACATGTGTGTGTATGCTGCACACATTTTTTCTGTTTTAAAACTTGCTGTGGTTGGTTGAAGGATACTGAAGGCCATCTTGGTAGATATTGAAGGTCATCTTGATTTACGTGTAGTGTAGTCAGATATAAACAAAAAACGTGTTGATGGAGGAGGAGTTATTTATCTGCACATTGATTTGTGCATTCATTCAATGGATATCTAATGAGAATGATTTCTCCCTTTTTACTTGGTGGTGTGCCAGTTGTAGGACCTGAATTTAACTTTCTTATAGCTGGTGAAGAACTCCTACATATACAGCAGTGTTTCTCAAAGTTTCTCTGGATCATCAGCATTTGTGTCTCCTGGGACTGTGTTAGACGTGCAGATTCTCAGCACTGTGTCCTCTTGCCCGAGACCTGTAAAATCAGAAACTGGGAGTGGGATCTAGCAATTTGTGTTCTAACAAGCTTCCAGGCAATTTTGACATATACCTGGGAACCACTGCTATAGAAGATGTAGCATTAATTCATAATTATAATGAGTGCGTGGTCACCTCCCTTCACTGAATGAACATTTTGTGCTTTCTGGGAAATCAACAAACATTTTCTCCACTTACCTAAACTCCTTATCAATAGTCTCTTGTACTCAGAAAATGTACACAAGTCAAAATAGACAAATCATATTTTGGCTCCAGCTTTATTCCAGCAGACAGTGGCAGACTCTGCCAAAGCCGCGAAGTGACTCCCCATGAAATTGGCAAGGCGACCACCACACAGAGCAACCTCAGTCCTTGACTGATTCCTCTGTGTGAAAAGGGGCCTCGACAGCCTTGATCCAGTGACTTTCAGATTCCGAGGAAAACAGATACTTGATGCTTGTCCAAAGTAAACAGAGCCAAGAGAAAATTTCACAAGCCTTGGTTAAAGATCGATGACTCCAGTCCAGTGATTAGGTGATTTGGTATTTAAGTATATTGTTGCATAGCTCTTGGCAGCCAACACCACCAGTCTTCTGGAGTGAGTGGCAATTTGGATTGAATGAATACTGTATCTATCGAGGGTGTATCGGTATATACCAGATACAGTGCTTTGGACAATACCTGCATTAGCTTATATAACCTGCAGCCACTTTTGAGGTAGGTACCCTTATCATTTTTCAGATAAGAAACCTGAGGCATTGTGAGGTTATTTGCACGAGGCCTTCTACCCAGGAAGAGGCAGGGTTAGAATTTGAACCCAGGTAGTATAGACACCAGGTAGTTGGTGTCTATACTTCCCGTGCTTACACAGACACACACAAACACATACATACACATGTTCTAGACCATCGTAACCTAGACGTGGTTGTTGCTCTTGGTCTCCTCTGCTTAGTGTGATAATTCAGAACTTACATGGAGGTTCTACTTGCTGCATGGCCCTAAGCACCCAGCTCCCCCTTCTGTGTTCAGCACCTTGGCTGATGAACCCTGAAAGGGGAAGAAAGGATTACTTAATGCGGGCCAGAGAGCTGTAAAAGGTTCCTAAATTACTCATTTCCCATCTGAATTTCTTCTCTTGCCTCGAAAACTAAAACATGCTTTATAGGGGAAGAATGAAGTCCGTATAACTCTGTAGCAGCACATTTTGGTAATTAATGGACTTGTGCCTCTATCAGAAGAGTGATGTATTGTTTCAGAGCCCTGCAGAACGAGTTAAACCGAGAGTGAACTATTTGGTTTGACTGATGTGTACAGTGACTGAAGAGAGTTTATTACTGGGCCAGGTTTTAATCTTCTCTCAAAATGAGTTCTTGTTGTATTCTGCCCAAAGCCCAGCCTCTTTAATGGACCTGAAATTGAGTAAAAGGAGAAGGTGTTAAAATAGTTGAAACAAGAAATGAAACCTTCTGTTTCATCGTACATTCCAGAAAATCTACAGTATATTTTTAATGCAGCCTCCTTCCATCCCCCCTCCCAATCATTTTCATTAGTGATTGATGTGATTACAGAGCGGTTTGGTGGGAAAAACACTTGCAACCAAATTTAGTAAACCACAGGCCAATTTTATTTTTAGTTTTAGTGAACAAGGGCAGATAGCAGTTGCAAATAGATTACTGTATCCACTTCTACGGTTTTTTTGATGTTTGCCTCTTTTCTCCCTAGTATATTTTGTCTATTTTGAATATAATCGTTTGGGGGAGAAATGGCCATTATTTTCTTTTATTATTGGGACCTCATTTTTTTCAATATGTAGACTTCACCTTGATAAGAAATTGAATACATTGCATTTATAGTCATTGATGTTACAAAAGTTTTGAAACTGAGACATTAAGTACCATAATTAATAAATGATAGCTGGGAGTAAGGAGTCGTAAATAATAGTTAAATATTAATTGTTAACATGCTAAAGTTCCTCAGTGATAGCTTAATAAGATGCAATCAGAATAATACAGGATGTAGTTGGGTGGGGAATGTGAATGGTGTTCATTTTTCACCAGTATGACACAATGGCAGGCATTCAAGAGAAATTCAGTAAATGTGGTTTGGTTAGTTGGTGGATTGATGAGTGAATATTTGAGTTCTGCACTTACTCAAGGGGACCAAAGTATTGGAAATGAGGTTAAGTTTGCCCAGAGAATCTTTTTTTGTTTGTTTTAGAAACAAAGTCTTGTTGTGTTGCCCAAGCTGGTGTTGAACTCCTGGGCTCAAGTAATCCTCCTGTCTCAGTCTCCTGAGTAGCTGGGACTACAGGTGTGCATGACTGTGCTTGGTTGCACAGAGGCTCTTGAAGGGGCTGTATAATGATCATATTTTAAGTACTGGAAGGATCAACCTGTTAATGGTCTCAAACTCATCTACTCTCCCCACTTGAGACTTCTTCAGTAGGGACCCTGAGAAATGGCTCTCAGCCATACTTGAACATTGTAATGACTGTAACAATGTATCAGTTCTTATCAGGTCCATTCTACTGTTGAACAGCTCTGATTGTGGGATCAATTTGTGGGGTTGCAGCAAGAGCTCATCTGTGCTTTGCAGATTGTCCCTTATACAGTTATCCTGATATAGGACAGTTATCCTCATGGGTTGAGGAGAAGTCAAAAACCTTGACGAGTCTGCATTAGGGGCTGTCATTTGTATGTACTTCCTCATCCTATTATGAAAGGACCCAGGGACTGAGGATTCTTGGCATCCCCCAGTGTTTTCCCTGGATTTTTCTTAGTGACATTTTTGATGGGGACTTCTTTTAGATTCTCATGATAATTGTTCCGGGGTAAGGGGCAGGCAGGTGGAGGGGAGGAGAAGATACACACTTTGCAAAAAGTTCTGGGCTTTTGGTTCGTCACAAACTCAGTATCAGCCCACATTGTCGCAAGCCTCTGAAAGCGCCCCCAATGGAGGTATGGATTTCCTGGTATGGTGCGTGGTAGCCCCAGCATGGTCATTGCCAGACCACATCAATTCTGGTTGTCACATTTAATGAAACAAGTCTCCAAAGAAAGGCTGCCAAGAAATGAAGTCTCTGGAAGCGTTGAATAAGGAAGAGATGAGGGACTGGTAATGCTTAGCATGGTGAAGAGAACACAGTTCCAGATACGAGGGACAGATTTGTTTAGTGTGGCTGCAGATGGTGAAGACAGGGTCAGAATGGAGATTATTTTGGCCCAGGTTTGCCTCAGATAGAATTTCCTGGTACCTTCATCAAACACTGGCCAATCCTTCTTTTTTTCACTTTGCCTTTTTATTATAATTGGGAAAAAAAGCTGCAGTATGGTTAGTAATAATGAAAATTTCCCCCGTAGAAAAGTTAATCGTTTAAAAAAAATTATGTTCTGAGTACAGACTTTGGGAAGAGAAATTTACAAAAAACTTTGTTACCATTTTTTTTTTTAGCATAAACATAGATGCTTTTCACTGTTTGCAAAGAGCCAGATGGTACATTTGATTAATTTTATTTCAGCAAATATTTTCTAAGACTCTATTTCCTGACTGTCAGCATTGGGAACTATATGCTCATAGATGAGCTTACCAAGGTGTACCCTTGGAGAATTCTGGTGGCCCTTTGCTGCTCATAGGGCCACAGTGGAGATTGTAATGTATAGACGTTGGCCTCCAGTAGGTGGAAATTACCCAGACAGCTCAACAAACCTTACATGATTTGTAAATTTTAAAAATTGTTCTCAGAAACTAAGAAACTATATAATAAAGCTCCATGTCTGTTATGAAAATACAACACAAATGTATAAAGATTGAGAAAGCATTTAGTCATAATAGTTACGAAAAATTTTTTATTTAAATGCATCTTTGCATAATGGTGTTTGTTTATCTGTGTATCTTTCTTGTGCTTTTTACTTTGTCGTTTTTCTCTCTGTCTCCCCTTCTCAAACCTTCTATGTTCTTTCTTTTCCTATGTCTATAACCCTTTCTCCCATCATTTTTCCTTTATGTGGTGTGTTTTTAATTAACTAGCCACATTTTGTCTTATTTTTCTTACATTTCTTAAGTAGAATTTTTTATTGTTATCTTTCTCCTTTAGGAAGGAACAGTAAATCAAGATTCATTTATTGCTTACTTGGCTTTTGATTTTTTTCTCCCCTCTCTCTGAGTCAGTAGGAGATAGAAAAAGCTAATACAGGGTCTAGCATAGAGGAAGCATTTAATAAGTATCAGAAGAAATGCAGTGAGGCTTGGGAGAGAAAAGGGTATGCTGGCAGGTGTAGTACAGCGGGGTAACTGGGGGATGGGTGTCAGTGGGTCACAGGGCCAACTTATACCAGGAACTATGCTCAAGTTGTTTTTTTTTTTTTTTGACTCATCTTTTTAGGACTCTATTCTAAATATGGCACTTTTAGGTATTCAGATGAATCTTGGTGAAATTGTTGGAGATACATAGTCAAAAACGGGAAAATTATTTAGAGAGAAGATTTAGCCATCCTGTCATGAAACAAACCAAATTCATTTCCTTTTAAACCTATTTGTATCATTAGCTTTTTTTTTTTTGGTTTTAAAGTCTAAGAGAATATCTGATTTATCAAGAGATCTGGCTGAATTTCTCTTCTACATGATGAAATAATTAAATCATATTGAAACTCCCACTTGATTGTGTCAGAACAAAACTATAAGGACATGAATCTGCTGGTTTGTTTTGGGAAATCTAAAAATGATAATGTCATACTAAAGCAGAAAGAAGAGTAATTAGTAAGTATATGTCAACATGAGCCACAATTTTTTGTTTGTTTTTTCCCTAGTAAAGAGTATTATTAGAACTCTTTACTAAATTGTGGCAATTTATAACAATTTCAAAATGCAGGGTTTTTTTTTTTTTAATTTAGTTTTGACTCTCAAAATTCTAAAAATAAAACCATTTTATCCTCTGGTTTTGAAAATATTGTAGAAAAATATAGAAGATACAGAAAAACATGAAAATACATGATAGAAAATTTAGGAGATACAGAAAAACATAAAGTACATTCATAATCCTCCCTCCCAAAAGGCTACTGCTGTTAACATTTGAATGCATTTCCTTTCAGTCTTTCTTTACATTAATCATTAAATTATTATATGTAATTTGTGTTATGCTTTTCCCATAACCTTATAACTTAAAACTTTTTTACTTCAAGCACAAATTCTTCATACGTGAAACTTTTGGTGCCTGCCTCATATTGGATACACACGCTTTAATTTAAAATAGTTGGTGACTATTCTTCACGTTCAGCCTGCAGACTCCTGAATCACAGACCTTGAGAGTGGGTTCCCTTCGGTTGTCAGGCCATTGCAGGGGCCTGGAGGCCAGGTGGACTGTGGCAGGAGAAGTGTGTGGCTTTATAGCCACACAGGCCTCCTTTCAGACCCCACCTGCATGCTTCCTAATCGCTCTCCACCGTGAAGCTTGGGCAAGTTGCTTGGCTTCGTAGGAGTGGGAAAGCCCCTTCCTGTGCTCTGCGGTGGTCACGCCCAAATGTGCAGACCGCGCTGGCCCGGGACGGCGCTTCCACTGGTCTGCGGTGAAATGAAAATAAAACGTAGAAACTGTAGTGAGTGTTTCTTCAAGTTACATGTGTCATTTGTGGACTTTATTTGGAGGTGATGCCTTTTGATGAGTATGTATGCTGTTTCTTTTAGGAAATAAAGATAATCATAGTAGATATCTTTTTTCTCTGGATTCTTTTTTGGGGCATTACTTTTTTTTAATGTCCTGCTTTGTGAAATCCAAAAGTCTGGGAGTGGCTCTTTTGCAAGCCAGCTGTGTCAAAGTATTGGCAGTTCCCGACTGTTCCCACCAGCGTGTCTTTGCTCACCCTGTTGGTACTTCCTTGAATACCCGACCCACCCTTTGACAGAAGGCAGAGCCTGTCAAAATTCCCTGAAGCATTGGCCCCCCACCCCTAAGCTTTCTGGACCTGCCTTCCCACCAGGTAGGGTGATCCTTTCCTCCCGTGAGTATGACACTCATTCCACTTACTCAATTCCCTGAATGCCTCCCCTAAAGAGCCTAGAAAGTTCCTTGAAGAAGTGAAATCCTTTTTAGAGGACCATCCTGTCCCCAAAGGAGCCAGGCAGTGCTTCTCACGGTGCTCCTGGCAAGGGCACAGAGAAAGGTAAAACCTTCCTGAGCAAACCGCCTCTTCTTGCAGATCACGTGGGTGCTGTTTGCTCTAGCAGTCACTGAGGAGGCTGCTGCCAGAAGGGACTTTTCCAATCAACGTTGTAAAACGTTTTATTTCATCAGTATGTTTGTGTCATCAGAGGAAGAGAATGTGCGGAAGACGGTGGAATAAGAAAATGGACAATGAGATGGGTTTTAGGAACAAGTGAATGAATTAGTAATTTAGCCCATTGTTATATCACATATTTCAGCAGATACATTCATATCAGACAAAGCTCAGGTTTAAAGATAAGTGAACTTTCCCCCCCATTGATTCACAGTGAAGATAAATGTGTGCTTGTGTGGGCATTTATTTGAACCCATGGGTTCAAGCCTTCCCATTACCTCTTTATTTCTGCTGTCTTACCAACTAGGTTCTTCTCCCTATTTCTTACACTGAGAAATTTACCAGTGAGAGAGGCATGCCAAGGAGGACTTGCAGTAGCCCAGAAAGACAAGGCCCCCATATAGCTGAGAGATGGGGGTGGGGTAGGGACATTTGAGTTTGACCCAGGCCTTTCTGCTGTGCCTGCCTTTGCATGCCTATTTACGTCTTGATCTTCAGAGGAAAAAAATAGATGCACTGCCGCCCTTTCTTTATCCACGGACATCTTTCTTGACACTGGCGACATACTTCTTTGGCACTTTTTCCAGTCTGATAGGCATTAAGAAAAAAAGGCTTTTCATGCACTCGTTGACAGAGTGAGAAAGGGGATATAGTTGTCTGGTTCAATTGCTAAGATATGAGAGCTTGGGCTGCTTAAGGAGAGGAGGCTCTGCAGCCCAGTTCGTATGTGCATGTTCCCTAGTATCACAAGAAAGGTGGCCCACCACCCAGGATTCCTTCACTAAAAATGACAGTGATAGTGCTTAATGCTAGGGAAGAAAAATTTATTGTGCTATGCTTGATTGTGGATTAGGAGAAGAGATTTGGGTACCAACTTTGTTTTCTTTAACTTGTAAGACTTTTTAATTTTTTAAATTTTTATTTTTTTTTATTTCAGAATATTATAGGGGTGCAAACATTTTGGTTACATATAATGCCTTTGTCTTCCCAAGCCAGGACTACAAGAATGCCCTTCCCCCGTACAGTGTGCTCCACATCCATTAGTTGTACCAACTCTTTGTTAATGTCAGAGCAATACAGTAGATTGATAAAGCCATTATAAGCAGATGGGACAAACCCCCATCCTTAAAGACTCCTCACCTTCCTGTCTCTGACTGCTTGACCACAGGGAGGTTTTCATCCTGCAGACTCTGAGTTGGGAGTATCCTCCGTGCAATGTAGCCTAGCAGTGAATCAGTGAATCTTGCCCTGTTCCTTCGTTGCTGTCTGATTACTATGCACTGAGTTTTTCTGCAGAGCTAATGCCCGAGCTTATTGAGGGCAGAGACCATACCTTTCTCTTTTCAAGTTGTTTTACTAACAAAAGATCTCTAACATCAAAGAGGAACTTGGTAAATGTGTTTTGAATGAATGAATGAAACCTTTTCTTGGGCCTCACTGTGATGATACCAAATCAAGTCTAGCCAGATAATACTCAGATATGCCTTCTGAGTAGATTAGAAGTCAGGAGATTAGACTATATGCATAAAGATATTCTCTTAAGTCTATAACAGCAAAGAATTGGAAATATCCTAAATGAGTAATGATGAGAGGGGAATGGTTAGGTAATGAGTACATTCATCTAGTCCACTGTGCAGCCTCTGGGAAATGATGGTGTGTAGCAGCCTAAAGAAACACCTGTGATAAGGTGCTGTTATCAACGTGGCATTCCAAATTATATCCATGCTCACAAAAGTTTGGGAAGTCAATTAGTTGCATGGGAAAAAAGAAAAGAAATTTTACCAAATTGTGGAGAGGTGGTTGTGGTGGATTATGAGTGATTTCTCTGTTTTCCAAATGCCTTGGAAGGTGGCTAAACTTTCATAATGTTAAAAAAATTTTTATTATCTTTTTTTTGTTACTAGTAGAGGAAAAAATGACGTGAAAGAAATATATCAGATGTGTATAGTTGCTAAATCGGAGGGTGAGTACTTGGATACTTATTCTTTGGACTTTTCTGTATAGTGGAAAAGAATTGGAAACTTTTTGAGTACTAACATGACATTCAAAGGAAACACTCATTGGAACATTTTGGATTTCAGATTTTCAGATTAGGGATGCTCAACTGGTAAAGATAATGCAAATGTTCCAAAATCTGAAAAAATCTGAAACCTGAAACACTTTTGGTCCCAAGCATTTTGGATAAGGGAGACTCAACCTGTAGTAGGTTAGAAGCAAGGACATAGCAACAGGAGGAATAGTTGACAGTTAACATTATAGGAAGAAGATGGAAATTTCTATTTAAAAATGACAATAGTCTAGGGCCATTTAAAATAGGGAGACACTAGTCTGCCAAACATGGTAACCCCTGAGGACATCTCTGTTTAAGGGCTTAGCACAGTAGTCAGACTGGTTGTAAGGATGCTTCTGCATCATCAAGTAAACATTTAATTATGTTTAGTAGGCTCTGTTTAATAAGGCATAGAATTAGCACCTTTGTAGTACTTAATTAGTACTTAAAGCACTTAATAAGATGTATTTCAGTTATATGAAGATTCACTTTTGTAATACTTAAAGATCCTGAACCTTCAAGTGCTATAGGGTAGCTTTTGTTCTCCTCACAGTGGCCAAGTGACAGTCCATTAGGTATATCACTGTTCCCTATAACAGAAATACTTACTGATCAACTGATCAATGGTTTTCTTTAATTTAGTGTTCATATAATCTTTTATATTAGTTAATAGTTAAGAGATTTCTTCAAAATATTGGCCTCTCATCTGCTGGCTTCTTTTCCTTAGTTTGTTTTTACTCATTTCCAAATCTTAGTTTAAATTCTTACTGCCTTCCTGAGCTTGGTCCTCTTGACAGGTGTTATTTTTGTACCTGGCCAAGTGACCAAAGCCATATTGACATTTCTGTAGAGGACAAAATCAAGGAAAGTCAAAAAACAGTGTGTAGGGTATTAGCACAGGGCTTGTCGGAAGGGTATAAAATTGATGTGGAGAAATGAAATACTACTCAGCAAGAAAAAGAAATAAACTCTTTATCCACAAAGCAACATGCATGAATCTCAAAACTACCATACTGAGTGAAAGAATCCAGACACAAAGGTTCATACAGTATGAATTTATATGAAATTCTAGAAAAGGCAAGACTGTTGAGATAGGAAACAAATCAATGGTTGCCATGGTTCTGGGATCTGGGAGGGGAGTTGATTACAAAGAAGCACAAGGGAACTTTTTAGATGTACAAATGTTCTATTTTTTAATTGTCGTGGTTACCCAACTGTATACATTTACTAAAGTTCATCAAGCTATATAGTTAAAAATGGATGATTCTTATTTTCTATAAATTCTTTTTCAGTAAAGCTGTTAAGTTTATATGGAGAGAGCTTCCAATCACTTTCCATATTCCTTTGAAGATGAATTATTACCAAACCATTTTCAGTCTTATTATTTGTTGGTTGCCTACAAGAAACTACTGTGCTTAATGTTTAAAAACACTTCATCTGGCTGGGCATGGTGGCTCACACCTGTAATCCTAGCACTCTGGAAGGCCGAGGTGGGAGGATCGCTCAAGGTCAGGAGTTCGAAACCAGCCTGAGCAAGAGCTCTACTAAAAACAGAAAGAAATTAGTCAGACAACTAAAAATATATAGAAAAAATTAGCCAGACATGATGGCGCATGCCTGTAGTCCCAGCTACTCGGGAGGCTGAGGCAGGAGGATTGCTGGAGCCCAGGAGTTTGAGGTTGCTGTGAACTAGGCTGACGCCACAGCACTCTAGCCCGGGCAACAGAGTGAGACTCTGTTTCAAAAAAAAGACAAAAAAACAAACAAAAAAATGCTTCATCCAACATTACTTACGGTTAAGATTAAGTGATTGATGATTAAGCTTCAGGATCATGGTATCATTTATCCTCGGCTTGGGATTTTCCCTGTCTCCATTTCCATATGTGCTCAGGAGTGTTTTCTTATTTACTTCCAGTATTTTGGGAGGCATGGCCGCCTAGTACCATACCCTCAGTGTCCAGAAAAGTGAAGATTATACACACAAGTCTTGCCTCACAGACCTTTCAGTGCCCTGGGCATTTTAGTTACGTTTTCCTTGGCCCTTCCACCTGCTGGAAATGTGGATCATGTTTGGAACGGATCAAGGATAGGAGCTCTCTTAGTTCTTTTATTCCCTATATTCAGTGCTGCAAATGCTCTATGACCTCTGTCCTGGCAGTATTGAATGTCTTTTGATGTTTTAGTGGACAATAAATTTTAAACAGAAGAGAGGAGATTGATCTCATTTCCCAGCTAAGTAAAAAGTAAATTGAAGAAGACCAACCAAAATTAAAATTTAAGTTCCATCAAAATTTACATTTTACTTTTCCTTCTTGGAATATGAATAATAATGCTGAGAAACCAAGTGCAAGTTTTTCAGCAAACTTAACATTGATTTAAAAAGCCTGAGATAGAAAATTAGGAATCTTTATTCATCTGTTCATTTTTATTTTAAAAAAATTTAAAGTCTTATTTGTAATGTAAATGAGCATATTTGGTACCAGATGATTATATTGTGATTATATCTATTTATTTATTTATCTCTTATGTTATTTTTCCCCTTAAGCCTCAGAATAGATTATTTTCCCTCAGTTGAGATTTTCAGACAGGCATAACTAACCCTCATAGGCTTCTATTTATTTTTGATGTCAGTTTATTGTTTATTTGATTTAATTATTATTTATTTATTTTTTTATTTCGGCATATTATGGGGGTACAAATGTTAAGGTTACGTATATTGCCCTTGCCTCCCTACCCCCTTGAGTCAGAGCTTCAAGCATGACCATCCCCCATGATTTAATTATTTTTAAGTTAGGTTTTATTCTCTTTTCTCTTTCCCCTTTGACCACTCTGTAAAGAGCCTGCCAGACCCTGGCAGTGAGCGAGCCCCAATGTCCTGGTGACAGAGTGGTGTCACCGCTGATTGGCAGGCAGGTCCTGAGACTCTGGAGCGAGACTGCAGCTCCCATTGTTTCCTGCAAATGTCTGCCTCTCAGGGCCCTGGAAATTGATGACTGAATAATGCAGTGTATACACACCGAGAACTTAGGATTCCAGACAGAACAGTCTGTTTCTCTTTTGATGCATTGTGCTGAGAATATGTGCAAAGCTTTCTTGGTCTCAAGCCTTCAATTCTTTTATTTCCTCTAATATTTCAACCTTTTGGAAATCAGCAGTATCTTTAATCTTTTTCTTATTACTGGCTAGGGGCTAATCACTGGACTTGAGGCTGATTCACTGTGTGACCTTGGATTTGAGTTCTCTTATCTTAAAATTGGGAGGATAGTACTGTCTGCATCGGAGGGATTGTGGTTTAGAAAAGCTAATCAGTGATTATAAAGCAATTTGTAAACATGCTTACCAATGCAGAACGTGTTCTGAGTTCTTTCCCTTCTCATCCCCCCACCCAGCAACTTTAATCTTCATAGGATTATTTTTTAGTTCATTCAACAATTTTTTTTAGAGCAGCTTGCAGGCTCCAGTGCTGTTTTAGGTGCTGGATAGTCAGCAGTGAATGAAATTGACTCCACCTTCCTGGAGCTTACATTTTAGTAGGAAAGACAGATAATAAAATAATAAACATGCCCTCACTTAATGTTTTTAAACGTCAGTCTGGCTGCATTGATAAGACTGTACCGTAAGTTCCTTTTATGGATAATATCATTTACTCTTATACTTAAAGGATCTGTCAGGATCTGCCTGCAGTTCCAAAGACTACACATAGGTAACATTCCTTTTCCTTGGTCAAAGAGACACTGCTAGAGGTGACTGATTAAAGGTAACTGCTAGAGGGTAGAAGAAACAGTCTTTCCATTTATTGATTTCTTCCTTAATTACTGAGCATGTTATACACCTGGAGCCATTTGGTCAGTGGAACATCATCTCCAAAGGTTGTGGTACCTACATGTAATAAGGAGACAGGCACACTGCCACGAGCTACAGTATAGTGTGACACTTTGGCTAAGGAGGGTGTATATTTTCAAAGTGTAGCAATAGAAGTGGTACCTGAGGGAAGCAGGGAAGGCTAAATCAGAAATAAATTGCCTTGAACTGAAACTTGACATGGACACTCAAGTGCCAAGAAGGACTTCCCAAGCAGGCAATAGCACTACAAGGCTGAGACATCGCAGAGAAAGCTTGGTGACTTCTGGAAGTGGAAGTTTTTCAGTCAATCTGGGATATAGAGAAGGAGGCGTGGAGTTGTGTAAGATGAGGCTAGACCCTGAGGGTTAGACAAAATTCTTCACTCTGTCTCTCAGAAGATGGTGGATCAGCGTGGCCCAGTGACTGTCCTAGTAAGTAGCTGGAGGCCGGGTTGAGACTGAAAGTTCTCCTGACTGCCAGTACAGTGCTCTTCCTGCTCTAACACAAGTGCCTGTGATTTTATCCGTGGACACAGAGTAAGTCCTAGGCAGGGTTGATCAATACAATGAATTGGATTGCATCTGGTATGGTTGTGCAGATTGTTCATTGTGCGTGAGTGGAGGGGGAGGGGGTGCGGAAATCCAGCCTGCTTTCTGCTGGCCATACCCTGCCTCCTATGCTGGGTTGCTTTCCTGCCCAGAAGAAGAGTTATGTACCTGTTTTGAAGTCCCACACAGGGCTGTATGGGCTAGCAGAGCCCTAGGTGGCCTGCAGAGACATGCCTTCACTCTGAGGGGCAGAAACGATGAGCAATTTAAGTTCAACATCAGGGCCTTTTATACTTGGCTTCTTACTGAAGTGTCCTCTGTACTAGGAGCTAAACGTGGCAGGACAAAAGGAAAGGTGCCCACAGTGAAAGGCCTTGAATGTTTGGGAAGTACTTGTGGAGTCACCTCCTCCACTGCCCTTAGAACTTGTTTCTGACTCTGGGAGGCTGGTGTTCTCTAAGTCTTTATTTTAGGTGGAGGCCCCTCAGTGAGCAACAGGGAACATGCTACTTGCTCCCCTGGCTCTGAAAGACTCAGATGTCACTGAAGCTTTAGAAGTGGTTCTCAAAGTGTGGTCCTTAGACCACCTGTGTTGGAATTGTTGTGTGTGAGGGTTGGTACATACGAAAAATACCAGTTTCTGAGCATCTCTCTAAACCTACCATAACAGAATCTCTGGGGATAAGACCTAGGAATTTCACCAAGCTCCCCAGAAAATGTTTATGGCCAGTAGCATTTAAGAAATTCTGTTTTTGTGATTTTTCATGTCCTGTTGATAAAGAAGAAGGGGAAAAAAAATAGTTGAACACTACTAAGAAGAGAACCCTAATATTTTAAAATTAATTTTCTTTTATTTAACAATCTATCTTGAAAATCATTCCGTATCAGCAGTAAGAGCTGCCTCATTCTTTGTAATGACTTCCTAGTGTTTCACTTTGTAGATGAGCTGTAGTGTTTAATTTAGCTAACGAGAATTTTCTCACTTCAGTCTTTTTTCTAACTGTAAACCTAGTAATAGTTTATATACGAATTTGTGTATTGACCAGTGGTAATTTTTAAATATTTTTATAATAAAAGAAATGAGAAAAGAGTGTTTTGTGAGACTTATTTTTCAGCTTTATGCATGCAAACATACCGGTGATATTAAAAATTATTTCTTACTGCAAGCTGTGATCAAAATTCTGAAAGCCATGGGTTGAGAGAACTATAAATAAAGTATCTGCCTGTCACGCACCTAACATCAGAACCTTATGTTGTCCTTCTGAGGGCGAGGTCATAGTAACTTACTTTATATGAATATTTGTACCAAAAACCAGGGTTGTTTTTTAATTTGGTGTATACTTAATAATAATGAAGACTTCTTGTTCTTAAAGCATGCTTTATTGACAAAGTCTAGTTTGATCTTGGGACTATAGAAAATATAATAACACAAAAGTTGAATTGACAGTCTTGTTGGAATTAACTTGACATTACTCTAAATACAGCGTTTTTACTGAGGAAACTGGCCTGGTTTGAGTAGTATTGGCCTCTTACCAACACCTTACAGGAATCTTCTGGCATTCCGTCACTGTGTACCTAAAGAACCTGGGGCAAGTTCTTGGACTCCACCGCTATAGCTCCAAAGCTGAGCCTCTGAAAAATCCTTTTCTTAAACCTTCTCTTCTGGTTGTCAGGCTTTCCATGTAGGAGCTGTTTGCTCATTTTGTTTGTTAACTTAAACTTTCTAGAAGTCACATGTCTCTGAGTTGTGTCTAGGTTGCCTTTCTATTTAACATTCGGCTTGGGATTTCACTGTAACAGAATATGGGCTGTGGCTGCATCTTTGGAGCCTGTGAATTTTTGTTCTACCCCAAATTAAAAGCTGGGATAGCATAACATAACCGAGAGCTTCCTCAGCTATGTGCTCGGAATGAGTTTCACATGTGCCACCAGATACTCAAGGCTGTAAATTTCTTTCTGTGTTAAAGCATTTAACATTTCTTACAACCATTCAAAAAGTTACAGCAGTTCAAATTATATTTGACCATCACTTGTATGGCTCCCTTTGTAAACTTCTTGAATTCAGTGATTTCAAAAGATTGTGCTTGGAATATTTATAAAAATTCATTGCTTACTATCTTTCCTAGTATTTTATTCTTCTTATAATAATGTTATATAAAGATGAAAGTAGATTTTTTTTCACTAGTGTCCATATAGATGTTGCCACATCACTTCTGCTAATTCAATGTGTTGTGTACATAGTATCATTTACTGTGTGTGCCATGATGTGAAAAGCATTGGGAAGCACCAACACAGTCCATGGGGAGGCTGGACATTAAATCTGTTGAGGAACATTCTAAGGGCAGACATTAAATTATTTCTCCCAGCCCAGATCTACTGAGTCAGAATCTCAGTGGAGGTTGGGTTGAGGGGCGGCAGGCACGTGTTTCTTGGACTGCAGTAAAATACTATAATGAGTATGTTTGTCTCTGTTAGCTCCTCTTGTATTTGATAGCTCAGTCACTTTGCTGTCTGCCTGTTTTCTGGGCAACTAGACTTGTGACTTCATTCAGCCTTTACAGGAGCTGGAATCTGTGAAGGACTCATCGTGTCAGGGCAAGCATTTTTCTGCAACTTCTTCTCCCTCCCCGATCTCCTTCTCTTTCCAGAAAGAACCATCCCCTCCTCCATGTTCCCCCAACACACACTCTAAACTTGTACCTCCATACCCCTTCATCATGTTTGTCCCTAGGGCCCTTGCCTCGTCCTGAACTGTAAGTTCCTTGAGGGCAGGATGTTGTCTTCTTTATTTTTGTGTCCAGGGCTGGTCATTTGGTGGGTCCTCAGTAAATATGGTTAAATGAATGAATCACTAAATGTAGGGCAACAGGAAAAGCAATACTAAGTGTATGGTTTTCTACGGCTGCCATGATAAAGTGCCATAAACTGAGTGGCTGAAGCAATAGAAATTTGTTGTCTCACAGTTCTAGAAACTAGAAGTGTAGGCATCAAGACCAGGTCAGGGCCAGGCTCCCTCTGATGGCACTAGGTCCTTGACTTGTGGCAGCATGATTCCAATATTTATGTGATGTTTTCCTTATGTGCATGTCTGTGTGTCCAAATGTTTCATTTACATAAGGAAACCAGCCACATTGGATTAGAGATCCACCCTAACGATTCGTCTTAACTAATTATATCTGCAACGACCCTCTTTCCAAATATTCTGAGGTACTTGGGCTTAGGACTTCAGTATATGGACTTTGAGGGGACACAGTTCACCTCGTGACACTGACAATTCCCTGGCTCTCTAGCTGGTGCAGAGAAGGAGTGGGCCATTGCAAAGGGTTTGCTTTGGTCTTTTCCTTGAAAGGTTTGGCCACGGCATGGAAGGGGCGGGTGGATGGCCCTTTAGCAACTCAGGCACTGACAGGAGCATATGAAATCAGTGTTTTGTGGTAGAATATAAACCAAGATCAGGTGTCATTATGGGCAATGGGGAGATTTGTCACTGATGGTAAGGAGAGGACCGGGACAAGGCCCCTGAGAGGCCGTCAGAGCTGGGCAGTGGGGCAGCAACTCAGTCCCCCCACTTCGGCTCTACCCTGACCTAATTAATTAGCGAGTTAATTAATTCATTTCACCATTATGTGGTGGTACAGTTGCTAAGTGGCCTTCATGTACCTTCTTATCTCATTTGAGCCTCCAGTCAACTCTGGCAGGTAGGTAGTGCAGGAGCCTCCACCGTATAGATAAGGAAACCGAGGGCATATTCACACAGCGCGCAAGGGCTGAGCCCGAGATCCCAGCCCAGGTCTTTGGATCGCTAATTCATTGCCCCAGTACCCGGCGTCTGCAGTTTCCTTCAGGGACTGCTGGTCTTCGCAAGCGTACGCTCAGCACAGCAGAGACCCAGGCCCCTTTGGAGGAGAGGGGAGGCACACATTCTTCAGAGAACAAGTTTGGATCAGAAGCCTACTAGGATTTACAAATCAGATTTCCTTTTTCTCTTTGAGAAGTGTCTTTAGTCTAATCTGAAAAGCTTGTCATGCCTGTCAAAAGAAGCTAGCGACAGGTGAACGGTAAAGCATTCTGAGAATGAGAATAAAGGGTTTTTTATTAGGGAAGGGAGGCATAGCAACTTAATAATTACTGTTGAAATAGTCACAGCAATGCTAAAGCTTCTCCATAATTTAATCTAACTTAATACTAACTGCCTCCTCCCTAGTGGCAATACATAAATTAATTAATAGTAGGTTGGATTTGAAGCTATGTCTTTCTATTTAGGCCATTATTAACTTGTTCTCTACGCCTGTCTTTCTTGGCTGGGTGTGTTCATAGTGTTGTAGAAACGAGGGTAACTTCTGGCTCCTGTTCCTATTATGACTTCTGCATACATCAGGCTTTTGAAAACGTGTACTCTTTTATCTGCATTTTACTCCCTTCTTGTAATAGACACTTAAGCCCCACAGAGAGGTTACACCAACTTGCTTCCTAGCAGGTAGTAGGTGTGGTTTTTCATTTTTTTTCTCCTGAGAGGCAGTTAGCACAGGCTAGTAGTTAAGACTGTGGGCTCTGAGTGAGATTACCTGGAACCGAATCCTGGCTCTGCCACTTATCTACTGTGTGATCTTGGGCCAGGTATGAAATTTGCCTGTACCTCAGTCATCCCATCAGGAAGATGGGTAATAATTTTATTTACTCATATCTACCCATAGGGTTGTCACAACAATTAAATGAATTAATGCATGGAAAGTTCTTGAAAGAGTGTCAGATACATTGTAAGTATCAAACGGATGTTGGTTAACAGTAATAATAGTATCTCCTGGGGCTCTCAGATACTTCCGTTCCCAAGGTGCCAACTTAATATTCTCTTGCTTGTTGCCAAGTCACTCCCTTCTGTCAGGTGGTGTCAAAGGGTCCAGGTTGGCCATCCTGAGTTCCTGGCTGCACGGCAGATACCACTCATGTGACTGCTGAGAAGCAGCATCTGTGGAGAGGGGGAGGCACCATTCAGAAAGCATTGTCATCTGTACCCTGGGGACGCACCAAGATGAGCTGTGCACAGTTCATCCAAGGGCTCACCCTTTAGGAGGAGAAAAGGGCTTGTAAGGAAGTACTTGTGAGGCCTGTGATAAACCCTTTAAGGAGACGAGAGGAGGAATGGGGAAGGGCATTCTGGTGTGCTGCAGATGGCTTGTTCTAGATAGAGTCCTCCCTTCTTGTTTTGGAACGCCACAGCTTGTGAAGGGTGACTGGGAGCAGGAGAGAGGAGCTATCCACTAGGCGGAGAAGTTTGGCCACAAAGGTGCTGTGCTTCAGCAGTTGATTAACCCCTATGCTTCTAGGCCACCCCTCCGCCTCCTCATACCGCTGTGAGAGTGGTATTCTAAGACACAAATTGAATCATGTTATTTCTCTGCTTAAACCTCTTCATGAGTTGCTCCTTCCTGCCCACAGGAGCTTACTGTGAGCCCAGAAGACCCCACACACAGCACAGGCGTTTGCTCTGGGCTTTGGAGTGGGATGTTCGTTCTGAGTCTCCGTCCCAGCCCCATTGGGTTAATTGCTGGTAACTTCATGCAGGTCACTGGCGTTTCCATGCCTCAGCTGCCTTCCTGTAAGATGACATCGTGATGCCTAGCTCCTTGGGTCGTTGAGCAGAAAACTGCTTATGCACAGGGCCTGGCATGGAGTAAGCAGTCAGCATTAGCCATTGCTATTTTCTGCCTCCTCCCACCCCCAAACCTGGACTCGTCGCCTGCAGACTTCCGGCGTGAGTACCCATCTACAGTCAGACTGTGGGTCTCACCTGCTCATCTCCCTCTGCTGGCGCCCTCATGGCTTCTCCCCTGGGAAGCCTTGCTGGCAGTCCCTTGCCCTCCTTACCTTAGGCTGGATCCATTTGAATATTTGGTTGCAGCGTGGAGGTCTGGAGTCTCAACTGATCTTCTAGAAGATATCAGGGATTTGTGACCTTATGGGCATCTTGATTTGGGTTAGGTAGGAGAATGTGGATTTGCAGCAATAAGTGGTTGAAAAACAAGAAAGCATTTTTGGGGCATGTTGCGGAAGGCGTGGGTGTTCTATTGCATTTTTCCGTATTTCAACTGGCTCTTTCTTAGCATCAAACAATGACTTTAAAATGTCATCTACTGAGAGCTCAACCAATTCCATCTGTAGTTCTTTAGATGTAGTTCTTTAGGTGATATCAACTAGGTGATATCAACCAAATATTCCAATGCTTTCCAACAAAAAGCAGACACAACAAAGGTCATTAAAAGGTTAGTTAACTTTAAAATTAACAGTTTTCATTTTTTAAAATTATTAAGTAGTAGTTAGATTCTTACAAAATAATGCACATTTTTAAGTATATCTCCCATAAACTCTCGCCAACCAGCCTGATGCTGTAGTGGCGCTAGTCAGGTGGGGGAAGTTAGAACTAAATCATGAGCGGGGCAGCTGTCAATTTAGCCCTTAGGTTTACTAAAATGTTCTAATTGTGCCGGTCAATCCGGGAGGATTGTTTTGTTGAAACTTATTATTTGATATTTTATACATGTTCATTTTAAAAATAAAAGACAAAAATGTGTTAATAAAAATAAAAGAATTTGTTCTGTAAAATTTGGATTCAGTTAAAAGGCTGCACTTAAGGACCTAGAAGGCCACATGTGGCCTTGAGGCTGCAGGTTCCCCACCCCTGGTCTAGATTCATCCTTGCTGGAGGGGTACAGGGCCATGTCCCTGTATGTATCCAGGTGATTTCTATCTTTTCCTGCTAGAGAGAGGTCGACCTCCCATTTAAGAGATCACAAGGGCATCAGTATGGTAGATGAGTACACTGGGTTAGAGTTAGAGAAACTGGGTTTGAATCCCAGTCCTACTAATTTTTAGCTGTATTACCTTAAACAAGTAACTTAACTCTGTATAAAACAGGGAGAATGTACTTTCTTCGTATAGTTGTAAGTGTTATGTGAGATAATAAATACAAAACATTCAGCACACTACCTGATGCACAGTGAATATTTAGTCATTACTTCCTGCTGTGATTCTGCTCATCGTTGTTGTTATTTTGTTATTTTGGGCTTCCATAGCAGCCCTTGTAGATTGGCTGTGCTATCCATATATTTCAGAGAAATGAAGCTTTTTCCTGAGGTGAAATAGGGAGGTTGGAAAAAGATACTTGTACAGTTGCCAATCTCAGCAGCTTGCAGAAACTTCATTACACGGAGTTGCTTAAAATAAGAGTCAGTACAATAGCACAAGATGTTAATACAGGAAGAAGACTGGAGATGAACAGGTTGATAACCTCTGTCTACCCAGATACATAGATACAAACAGAATTTTATGTTGGTACCACTGACTGAGCCAGAACACCGCCAACTTGTTTATAAGCATTTTGTTTTTGATGTTGCTGTGCATATCACTGCACCTCACCCCGAAATGAGTTTTTAAGAGGCAGTTTATAGTTTCTGCTCTTCACTATTGATCAGACTTAAAAAGTATTTGCTTCTTTTGAAGCTCCCTTTTGCCTTTGAAAACATCTCCTCCGTGTTCTTTCAAAACAGTGCCTCAAATGCCGTCCCCAGATGTCCATGTGTGGGGAGTGTTTATCAGATAAAATATTGGCAGAAAGTCCTGAGTAAAGTTATTTTGCTATAAATCCAGGCCAGTTCTTATTAAAATAGCCAAAGAACATGTGGTTGTGAACATGTGGCAGGGTGCTGTTTGCTCTTACAAGCAATTAACTGACATAAGAACAATTGTAAAACTCATAACATGTAGCAACCCCTACGTATTAAACAATATATTTTGCGCTGCACAGTGAACCTCTGCCTCATATCTGCCTTTTAGTTAATGTTTGTAGTAGCAACACAGCTCTGTTATTAGGGATGTAGCCTGTTGAGGAGGAAGGGCTCTTTAGTTTTGGGGAACACGAACTTTGGGACTAGAACTTTCCATGTTTAAATTTTACTCAAACTTGTGTCTCTCTGTGTAGGCAATGTAACATGTGTATATTTATGTTTCACATAGTCTGTATTTTTCAGTCATAACTTAAGATGCTACTATATAAGGAAAATGTTTCACCCCTGAGTTACCCAGTTATCATTTAGGAAAATTGCTACTTATAGCAAGATAGGTCATAGTTTGAGTCACTTTGAGTAATAGTGGAAGTATTATTCATGCATTCATTTGAAACTTATTGAGCACCTGTATCTATAAAGCACAATGCTAGGCATTTGGGAGGTAGGAGGAATCAGGCATGAATTCCATACCCCAAGGAACTTATAATCCAACAGAGAGTATAAATAAATATAATACAGAAGATTATAAATGATAGTACAAAAAAGGATTGGACAATATACTGTAGAAGTTACAAACCTATGTTTACATACTTTTTTAATCCTCTCTTCTCATATCCTCTCTACCATGAAGCTTGTATTGTCACTACAGGATCCTGTTTGGTTTGTTGTTCTTTTTTAAGAGATGGGTTCTTGCTGTGTTGCCCAGGCTGGAATGCACTAGTGCTGTTATAACTCACTGCAGCCTAAAACTCCTGGGCTCATGTGATCCTCTCCCATCAGCCTCCCAAGTAGCTGGGACTGCAGGTGTGCCCTGCTGTGCCTGGCTAATTTTTTCAACAATTTTTTGGTAGAGATGGGGTCTTTCTATGTTGCCCTGGCTGATCTTGAGCTTCTGGCCTTAAGTGATCCTTGTGCCTCAGCTTCCCAAGTAGCTGGGATTACAGACACGAGCCACCATGCCTGGCTCTGGATCCTGTTTTTAAACTAACTAAAATGAGCTTATTTGGGTATAAGAAAAAATAAATCCCTTAGACTGGGCTGTCATTGGTGCTCTTCAGGAACCAGAGTCCTATTGTGTTTCTTCAGTAAAAGACAATTACTGGTTAATTTAAAACAATGTTAGTGACTCAACTGTGGGTATTTGATCCATAGATATTTAGAGGTTTTTATTGGCTGTGCCTTTGATGCTTTCCATAATGGAGAAATCCTCAAATTAAAAAAAGAGGTGGTGTCCCACATGGTTATTAAAATTCTTTATTCTTTTTTGAACAACCAGTATTCATGGAGCACTCAGTATCCACCAGGCACAGGGATGACAGCAGCACTCAATAGACTACATCCCTGCTTTCACAAAATTTGGGTTTTATTGAGGAAGACAGATGACATATAAGTAATTAAATAAATGAATAAGGTAATGTTTTTGATAGGCCTAAGTGCCAAGGAGGAAATAAAATAGGTAATGGGACTGATAGAGACAGGCAGTTATGTGTGAGTTTTGTGGAGTAGCAGGTGGGGCAGCATTGGGTGGGGTCAGCAAAGGCCCATCTGAAGAGACCAGAGTGATGCGAAGGACTGTCTGGACGAAGACTGTCTTTGGCAGAGGAAGCAGCAAGTGCAGAGCACCTATAGTAGGAACATGATGGCTACTTCAAAGAACAGGAGACCCATGTGGTTGGAGCATTGGGAGTGAGGACCGTGGTGAGGTTGGCGGGGCAGCTGGAGTCCTAGGAGGCCGCAATAAGGAGTTATTACAGCGCTTAGGTTCCCAGAGTGTTGCACAAAAGATGTTTATTTTCAGCTGAAGCTAAGGCTAGTATTAATACAAGGTTGAATTCTGAGTCCTGAAACCAAGTTGCTGCTTGGTAAAAAAAAGAAGAGAAAAGAAAGTATCTGTTTTCTTTCCTGGATTCTCCTGGCAGATTTAAAAAAGTAAATGCGATGTGCATGATTTGTGTCACTATCTCTCTGTGTTTGTACCCCTTCATCTAGGCAGCGGGTAGGCTCATGACGCTTTGATTCTCTTCCTCATTGTGATACTCCCCCCCCCCGCTGTATGCCTTTAGTACTCTATTTTCTAAATTTAATTTTACCTTTCTTCCCCTTTTAATCTTTCTCAATCAGAACTCTCTTTTCTTCAAGGCAGCCGATTATAGCTGGTAGGAAGGTAAATCTGATTCATAGTGTTAATAACTGATGTGGTCTGGCCCACTTCTACAATTATTTGCATCTTTAAAAGGGTGTTTGTTAAACCAAACGAATCTTCTGTCTTAATGAATAAGATGGTAAAATAAAGATGAGTAGACCATCTGAGAGGCTTGGAGGGTGATCTTGTTTTGGGAAGGGAAGAGCCAGCTGTGCTTGCCTGTCAGGGGCAGAGTTTGCCTCTGCACTGAAAGTAGCGTCTGCTTTTACAGCCTCTTCCTTCCCTCCACTCACATTTTCTCCAAAGTTCCATGTCTAGCCATAAAGAGTCTTTCGTTTCTACTGCTGCAGCAGCAGGGAGTTCCATGGTAGGGAGTAGTGAGAAGGGTCAGAGACAGGTTGGGGGCGAGGGTGGGAGTTAGTGGTGGCTTTCCGAATTTATCAATTGTTTGGGAATGGAATATCTATAAATCAAGAGCCCTGGGACTCCTGGGCTCAAGTGATCCACGCCTCCAGCCCCGCCACCTCAGCCTTTGGAGTAGCTAGCTCTGCAGGCATGCACTCCTTCACCCAGCTAATTTTGGTGTTTTATTTGGAAAGTTTCACCTGCAGTTAGAGGATGAAAAAATTGATTATGGTTGACCTTTCTTCCATATCTATGTTTAATTTCCACTCTTATGTTTATGCATGTGGATGCAGGGTAATTCTGAATAATGGGAATGCTGAAGGGTCATCATTACCCAGAGGATCATTCTGTGCTCCTAATTAAAATTATGGCTGGAAATTGCTTCCTTATGTGTAGCTCAAATTGCTTTCGTAATAATTTCACTTTATAACTTCTAGTTAATCCTCTCCTTACCACCCTTAAGAATCCTTCCCTGTCCTTGAAGTTGACTCCTTTGAAATCTTTATGGGCATTTGTGGTTTCCCCTGAGCTATGGGTAGCCTGATACTTTGTTCCCACAAGTCCTTAAGTTTCTAAACAAAACAGTCTTTGCTCCCTTTTCTCCCACTGCACTTTTAATGAGTTCTGGTTCTGGAACATGACTTGATTTCATGTTGTGGTCAATATTGTAAATTAGCTGAGCCTTACTGATTCTCATTCTCCCTAACAAATTCTTTTCTGTCTTTCGGGCCAAGACTGCCACATACTGCTTACCCTAATTAGTATTCTCTAATGGTAATCCAGTGACCAATAGCTCACATGTTTTCAAAATGAGCACATAATACATTCCATGTCATCAGTTCTACTAGGCAAATTACATATAATGATATTCTCCATGGGATTCCAAGTAAGAAATGTTTTAGCCAAGAAACATCTGATCATGGGGGCAGTATGATCAAAGAGTTGGTTTTTTAAAAATCAGTACTTTATTTGGTCAGTCTCTGTCCCGTGTGTTCCAAATGAGATTGTTTCATATAGTAAATTTGAAAATTTGTGCATTGCAGTTTTCCATTCCATTAAATTTCAAGAGTCGCATTTAATGGTACATTGAGAGAAGTGTTTTGTTGATTTTCCCATAGCAGAGGAAACTTTTGAGAACGAATGCCCATGGCAAAGTGACAATTTAGTTTTCCAACCCAGAGGTTAGAAAAATCAGGCAGTATTGGACTGTCTAAGAGAGTGGTAACAAGAACTCCGCACAAATTGTAGGATACTCCTCTGGGATAAGCCCTAAAGATTTGTGGTTGGTGTTGAGAAATGCTTATCTTGGTCATTTGTTGAATGAATAAAAGAGTGTTGTATTCAGAGCTTTGTCAGTATGTTCAAAGACCAGGTTGTAGGGGTGAAATGTCTGTCCATTTTGCTTGTTGCATATTGGAAAAAGAAAAACAAGAGAGATGATTTTAGGGGTATTTTTACAGATTCCAGTCATCTGGTGCATACTGTGTTTTTATTTATGTAAGGACAGAAGGTGGTGGTGAAATAAAAAGTGTTTTGAAAGGGGATTGGGAATCTTCTGCTATTTCCCTAACCTTAAGTAGTAGGGAGAGAGTTTTTTGTGTAATCAGGTAGACTCATGTAGATAGATGTTTTTGTTGAAGTGATGGAGAACAGTTTTTTTAAGGGCCCTTTGTCTTTGTGAATATGCAAATCACTGACATGCAATTCAATCATATTTTACTGAAGGTTCCCAGACTTACTGAAACTAATGAACAGTCTTTAATGTCAATAATAAGTTGGCCTAGAAACTACTGTGATAGGTTAGGGCATCTTAAAATTTCATATGGGATTAAGTCGAAAACTTGACTAGAATCTCTGACATGGGGCCTGAGAATTTTTGTTTCTTAAAAGCTCACCGTAGTGATGATAAGCTCAGTTTGGGACCATGTTCCATCACTATCAGAGAATTATTATTCACAAGAAGTTCCCAGAATACATAACTTGACTTTTCATGATGATAGTGAGTTGGATTCACTTGTAAAGCAGTTCTTAGGCCTAATATTGAAAGGTTAATCTCTGTTTCTTGGCCTGACATGCATATATTTGATGTTCTACCTAATCTCTTGTGTTCAAAAAATAGAGGGTTACTGGGGGTGGACAATAGACTAAGAACTGGTGAGTGAGCACCATATCCAGAGAGAGAGAGAGAGAGAGAGAGACCAGCTACACTCTTGATAACACATAGAAGTGTTTACATAGAACTTCATATTTTATCCTGCTTGGCCCTTAGAAAACTCTTAGTAACTTAGCCCAGATCTTGTTTATTAGCATCCTAATTTTCCAGGTGAGGAAACTGAGACATAGGAGAATTAGGTGGCTTGCTTACATTCATGTGACTACTAAGTGTTGAAGCCATTGCAAGATTTCTGATACCAGGCCTTGCAGGGAAGTTTGAATGTGAGTAGTTATATAAACTCACATTCTTTATGCCTCATTTATAAACATGCAGGAATTTAGCTCACAGGTTGTGATGAATGTATTCTGTGAAATGCATTTATTTTTTTGACCACTTCCTGGTTGAATAAAATCAGTTTATATACTCTCGGGGCATGTTAAAGGCAAAAAAAAAAAAAAAAATTTTTTTTTTGGTGTCAGTTTCATTCCCGTAGTCTTTTGACTCCCTTTGGATTTAATGAGAAAAATGTTGCTCTGATAAGTTTCATTAAAGTTGATACTTGTTGTATTAATGTAGTTGTGTCTAGAGGCCTCAATAATGTACATACATTCTCTAAAATGAACTAATGAGCTAGTAAAAGTTACTAATAAACTCTGCATCAATGCTAAATCACTTAAATAAAAAACAATAAGATTTTTTAGCATATTTGTACGAATGACACAAATATTTGTATTTCTGTACTGGCCACATAAATAGAATTTTAATTTCTTGATTTAAAAAAAAAACTCTTACCAATAGAAAGTTAATGTTTAGGCATTCTATCATTTTGTATCTAAAAGAATCAAGGATGGTGGAAAGATGTTGACAATGCTATTAGATGTAAAAAGCAGATAACACAATGACTACATATACTCAGATCCCACTATTTTAAAAAAGTGTGGGTGGAAAGAGCCAGCACATTATCTGGATGAATATAATTTACCAGTTTATCTCTGGAGGGTGGGATTATAGGTATTTTGTACTTTCTTTCTTTTGCTTTTCTAATTTTTTTCAGTGAACATACATAACTTGTGATTAAAAAAACTTATTAAAAAGTTTTTAATGAGAAATGCATATAAACGTTTTCTCAACTACTTCAGCATGCATCTGAGAAAAAAAAGAACTTGAAATTCTTTGCTATAGTATTGCTTTATTTCCCTAAGTAAAATATACTCTCTCATTACCCCTTATTAATATCCCTTGAAAACTGGAGAAGTGACCACCGTGGTAATTTAAATACAAATCCTTGCACAAGAATCACCTGAGTATACTTATTTTAAAAGGCAGATTCTTAGACCCCAACTCACACCAACTGAAATCTGCATTTTTATTGGGCACTGCAAGTGATTCTGATGTGCAATTAAAATTAAGATTCCCCCTTCTGACTGTGGATTTAGTTATCTTATAATGGTTAAAGCCTCTTCTAGGTTGTTTTTTCATCTTCAGAGTTTTTAATAACCATACACCTACATAACATCCATTTTATTGTCAGGAACACTAAAAGATTAAACAATTCTCTCTGAAATATGAGAAGAAACGGTAGTCATCCATTGGGCAAGTGTTTTGGATGTATTTACAGTCCTTCTGTAAGAGTCAGACCCTCTGTCCAGCCCCAGGGAGCTCCTGCTAATTTAGGATGTAGCCCTGACAGAGTTGGCCAAGAAAGATCAGGGAAGGGAGTCTAGCATAAGAACAGAGATCCTGGTGATTCTCAAAGCTCTTTAAGAAGGCTACCCCAAACGTGAGTTTCCTAAAGAATAACTTTTTTTCTTTTTACTTCTCTCTTAGAACAAATGGTTATCTTAAGAAATCAGTAAATCAGCATCTTGTGTTCTGAGTGGTGCATTCTTTTGAAAAAGTCATTATGTCAGAGAATTCACACAATGAGTGTGTTTATTTTGAATGCATGCCATCCTGCAGAAGGTACATACAGTGCAGCTATCCTTGGTTTCCTGTTGATTGAAATAATTTGCAGCAAGTCAGTGCTAACGTATAAATTCAGTGAGACATACCATCTTGTGGAATTGGCCTAGAATGGTAGTTCTTATATTTAGCGTGCATCAGAAGCACCTGGAGGGTTTGTTAAAACACAGATGACTGGGTCCACTGCAGATTTCCATTTCATTAAGTCTGGGGCAGGGCCTGTGAATATTCATTTCTAATGAGTTCTCAGGTGCTGCTGATATGGGGACTATACTTTGAGAACTACTGGCCTAGAAGATACATCTCCATTACCAGGACTACAGTCGTATATATAGCCTGTTTGATTTTTAGTTCAAAATTTAATTTGGCCTCTTAGAACTCCGGTTAGATGCTACTAAGAGAGGATTCTCCTCTTTCTACTTGAGTGGCAGTTCACATTTTCTTTCTTTTTGACACTTACCTTTATGTTGATGAAATTAAACTCTTTGGCACTTTTTTTTTTTTCTTTTTAGACCTCCCAGTCAAAAATGAAGTGCCAGTGGTATCTCTCTCTTAGGGTTAACATGAATTAAGGCAATCCTGGTGAAATGTTTATGTCATCCAGTCAGGTACCACAGCTCCCCTTGCATATGTTGCTGTTGTCACCATTCCCAAATTAGGTCCAGGCTATGCTGCTGGATAGGCTAGGTTCCATCCCACTTCTGTGGGTTCCTCTGCTCTGACATCTTATACCCCAGACTAAGCCCTCAGCCCCACCACCACCATGGGCTACACATGTTTCTCTGGAGGGCATTTGCATTTAATAGTAACTCTTAAAGCCTTCAATGACTTAAGACATGAGTTATAAGGCTAGAGTGAGATGCTTTGGAGGAAGGATCTTTCCATTTTCTCTTGGCCCAGTACTCATACGATTAGTCTGGGGATCCGTGGCCTGGTGTGCAGCTGAACGTAGACTCTTGTCAATTCTAGTCAAAAGCAAGCTTGAGAACTTCCTCATATGTCCTGAGCTGCTGACCATGGCCTGGGATATCCCAGAGCCTTGACTGGGTGTCTAGAACAAACTATTCATTGATTCCTCAACCTTCGGAGGCCCACAGGCTTGGGACCTTTGGCCAGAAACGCCATCCTACCTTCTCTAGGGGAGATGAGTTCAAGAACGTATTTTCCAATTGGCTTGGAATCATGTTGCGGGGGTGGTAGAGGGGACTGGGCCTTGACCTGAAGAGGAAAGGACCTTTAGGGTTAGGTGGACGGACCTCTGTCCTCATATGGCAGGCTTTTGCTTCATCTTGTAGTCTTGCACTGTACCCCTAAGGTGGCTCTAGAGACATAGTGTCCCTGAAACATCATAAGGCAGGGGCTTAGGGGCGCAGCCTTATTGGAAGGTGGTTTAGGAACTTAGCTCAAAGTTGCTCTTCCCACATCATCATCTCCCCTCCCTCCTGTTCCTCACCATACTCAGCCCCTCTGGCCTCTGTGCTGTTCTGGGCTTATTCCAGCCATGGGGTATAGACTCCCTTCCCTGCAACTTTGCGTGGCTTGCTCTTTTTCATTTAGGTCTGTGCAGAAGAGACATATTAGATCATACCTAATATGATCCCCCATCCCTACACATCCTCCTCTCCTCTTTAAGCTACTTTTTTTCTTCCTAGCTCTTATTACTACCTGAAATGTTATTGTTTATGTGTTCATTTATTTGTCTTTCCCCTACACTATGAGAGATGAGAATAGGAACTTTTTCTGATTCACTTCTGTGTCTCCAGCAATCAAATCATTGCCTGGCAAATAGTAACTGTGCAATAAATATTCGTTGCATGATTGAACGAGCACTTTGATTTTGCTTGCGGCAGTATGTTATTAGGGTGGCTTTGGGGGCTGATGGCAATTATGAAGGGGCCAGGTCCTTCCTACCCCTACCCCCTTCTTGGCACCTCCATCGACTGTGAAACATGCTACACTTGAACCACAGGATAAGGCCGGAGTATAGCTGAGGAAGATTGCCTTATTTGGCGTTCTTAAAGAGAGTTTGTCTGCTTGGGCTTCATTCTGATGGAGTAGCTCAAAGGTCTGGTTCTATCTGAGAAACCACACTTGACACCAGTCTTGGTCTTGGGTTGGCAAGCCCCTTGCATCATCTGATTGCATTCTCGGCTAAAAGCATCATCCAGCTATCATTTAGCACTGTAAATCAACAAGGCCCAGCAGACGCCTTTTCTTAGTCAACTCTAATGCTTGCTTTGGGGCCGGGGGGTGGGTGGTGAGGTGGGACAGAGAGGACAGGTAAAGGAAGATGGCAGACAAGATGGGCAACCCTGGCAGCTTGCAGTACTTCCAAGGGAAGATCCTCAACTCTGGTGCTTTGAACACCAGAATGATGTTAATCAGGGGATTTTTTGTATCAGCATTGTCAACATTTACATTCACTTTACACATTGGATTTGCATCTGAAAAGACCAACTATAATCAACGTTTAAGGGATAACACTCAAATTTGCATGTGATTGAACAGACATGTTAAGTAATTTTAGCCTGGCTGTTGCTAGGAAACCAATTAATAATGCTCCACATTTCATTAAAAACTGGGTTCTATCTTTGCTTTCATTGAACTTCACAATTCAGCTGCTTGTGCTGCACTTTTCCCCCCTCGGTAAATTGTGACAGATAAATTATCGTTTTACTAAATTTATTTCTGTGATTACAATTGTTAGTCATATCTGTCAATACAACTTGAAAGCTTATTTTTTTTTTTTTATGCTTTAGAGGGGGAAACTGAATTTTAACTGTTAATCTTTTTTTTTTCTTTCTAGCTTATGGGGACTTTAATATTTTTGTGAAGGCTTTCCAAATTGTGGGTTAACAATAAAAAGAATAAAGCAATCTTCCCTGTTCCGTAATTGTACCTTTTCAGTGTGGTGACTAATAATTAGAATATTAGGCACCATTCAGAAAGTGACAGACAGCTGATTAAGGATTCAGCTGCCTTTTTTTCTCAGCCTTTCCGTGGTTTATAGGCTAGACTAGGTTCTGTCCTTTAAGCAGTGTGATTAAAATTTTTATGACTTTATTTTGCATAATAGACTCCTCTTATAAAGAGAAAATACATTTTTAGCTACTATAGTGCCTCTTTGAGCCAATCAACTGGGCAGTTGCATTTAAACAGTAATGGCATCGTACAGCTTAGCATTTGGTAGTATTGATTTGGTCAAAATGCTCGTTAAAAAGCAAAATTACTTTCTATTCACATCTGTTCCACAGCATTTCAATCACTTCATTTGGGTGATACATACAATTGTATCTGGTTCTTCAACTTAGTTGAAATGGTGATCTCACCCGTTGTCTAAAGGCTAAGAAACACAGAACAGAATCTGCTTTCCTATTTTATACTTTGGCCTTTAGGATCTGAAGATAAAGTGCAGAGGACATGGGAATTTGGAAGCACATAGCCCTGGAGTCATGTTCTGGCTCAGCTGGTTTTGTGCCTTGGTGCCCTTTTTTGTCAAATAAAGAAGAAAGGACAGCAGTGGGAGAAGGTGACATCCAGGATTGTAGAGTGGGGTGGGCAGTGGATGCTCGGTACATTTTCCTTCCCTTTCCCTCAAGAACTGCTTGGGCATTGTATTAGGCTGCTCAGCCTGCCATAACACGGTGTCACGGACTGGTTGGCTTAAACAGTCGAAATTTAATTTGCTTACAGTTTTGGAGGCCAGAAGTCCAAGGTGCTGGCAGGGTTGGCTTCCCCTGAGGCCTCATTCCTTGGCTTGCAGAGGGTGGCCTCCTCCCTGTGTCCTTATGTGGTCTTGCCTGTGTGCATGCACGCTCCGAGGGTCTCTGTGTGTCCTGCTCTTCTCATGTTATAAATCAGATTGGATTAGGGCCCACCTCATGGCCTTATTTTAATTTCTTCTTGTAAAGGCCTTATCTCTAAATAGACTTACTTTCTGAGGTACTGAGGGTTAAGACCAAAGATGGGTTTTGGGAGGGCACAAGTCCGCTCAAAACAGGCGCTAGAAGCCACACATCTCATGTTGCTATCTCTTGTTCACTCGATTTGGTTCTTACTCAAGTGGTCAAAACAGTGGAACATCAACAGAAGAATTAGGAAATGGGGTTCTTTGGTTATGACTTTTCTGGTTTTGTCACAGTTAATCAGAAACACTGAATAATTCTACCCCCTCTGTTATTTTTAGTTATGATTTCTACCTTTTTGGATCTATTCTAAGGCTACTTCTTCTTGACCTTAGTAAGGATCATCAATCTTAGGATCTTAAGACCCTTGTTTTTGCCCTCCATCATTACTAGATATGTGTATACAAGGTGCAGGTGATATGGGGACATGCCCATTTCCCTTATAAATAAATTATGGAAAAGTGTTTGACCAGGCTTTGGGGCCAGTACACAAATGGACAATTAGAATGTAGTGACACAAATACTGTGGAGAAGGTCATTCATTCATTCAACTAATACTTACTGAGGGCCTACTGTGTGCCACTGTGCGAGTCACAGGGGTTAGAGTAATAGATAAAAACATTCATGATGTCTGCTCTTATGGCAGTTACAATCTAGTGAGGAAATAAAATTTAATCAAATAATATCGTGGTTCTCCCAGTACACCTCTGATAAGTGCAGAAAAGGAGAGGCATGTGATGCCATGAGGGTGAATAACAGTGGGGACCAGGGAACACTTTTCCTTGCTGGACTGGGATCTGAAGAGGGTGAGACTGACTTTGATGAAAGGGTGAGTGGTGGAGTTGTGATGCTGAGGGTGGTCATTAGTTGGAGTACGGTCAGGAGCTTTTTATGAGAGGACACTGCATGTGCAGAGGCCCTGAGACAGAAAGGAGCTTAACATGGAAGGGCAGTGCGGCTAGAGGAGAGAGTGGGACAGATGTGGAGGGAGATGTAACTGGACAGTGTTCTAGGAAGGCTGGAGAGTTGGAAAAGACTTTCAAGGGAAGTGACATCTATGTATTTAAGGATAAATAGAACTGATTTCTTCTGGTCAAAAAAAGGGAGAGGCATCTTTGGATAGAATATCAGTAACTTGGTATATTCAGAAAATAAGTTCAGTGTGGCCAAAATGTCACTTACATCAGTAGTCCACAGCTTTTTTGGCACCAGGGACTGGTTTCATGGAAGATAATTTTTATAGACTGGTGGTGGGGAGGTGCAGGTGGGATGGGGGGAGATGGAGCTCAGTGATGCAAATAAGGATTAGCTGTAAGTACCGATGAGGCTTTGCTCCCCTGCCACTCACCTCCTGCTATGTGGCCTGGTTCCTAAGTTTCATGGAAGGCAGTTTTTCCATAGATGGGGGCTGGGGCAGGTGGAGCTCAGCAGCCCAGTTCCTAACAGGCCATGGACTGGTACCAGTCCTTTGGGGTTGGGGACCACAGACTAACATGAAGGAACTCATCATTCCAGTTGATGGAAGTTTATGCTTCATTGGGTTCTAGCTAAGTAGAAGTTTACTAGATTTGACATGTTGAGATATATTTGCCTACAACTGTGCAGGGTCTCGTTACATAGAGAATGAATGAATGAATGCTACATCACTGGATGGGAGGTGTCGTTGATGAGTGTACAGGATTGACCTAAGCTTAGAAGCAAGGCTGTGTTAGTGTTTCATCTGTTAGGTCTGGTGGACTGATGGAAGGCAGGCTGCATTGACTTCTCAGGCCCAGCTGGGTCCTCAGCCTCTGTTTATTCCTCCCCTGCAGATGTGGGGGAGGGCCTCTTAAATCCTGCTCACTGGCCCAGCCTCACCCTACTTGCCTGAACCAATCCCAGCTCGAGGCAGGAGAGACCCAAAAGAGCTCCAGCCCTGTGGTCTGGGTCAGCAGTAACTGTTAGGCTGACCTAGGTCATGGTGGCCAAGTTCTGGTAAGCAAGGTTCTGACAATAATCACATAAGCTGAACTCACAGCATGTTCCAGACGCGGTGGGCAGCCTGGATTGGGTAGAAGATGTCCATTCTGTCTGCAGGGGAGGAAGAGGAGGAAAACCTGGAACGGTAGCCTGGGAGCATGTTACAGAAGACTGGCAGCTGTACCTCTGATGGAAGGACTCGTGTGTCATTTGGTTTTGGCTCAGGCATGATTCTTTATTTTTTCCCCAAAGAAGCTAAAATCAGAAGAATATTTAAAATTGAAGTTTAGAATGGTTTATTTCTGCTGGTTCAAATAATTCATTTAATTAAAGAGAAATAAGCAAGGCCACTTGCCGGCTGTTGCTGGATAGAAAGTCTCTTATTTTTCAAAGATTTTCATAAATGCAAGGAATATTTTTTGATCTTGAAAACTTTTCTTCCCATGTGAATACGGGCACCAAACTATCCTTTAGGTCTGAAGATAGCTTGGGAAAGAACTTTTGACAGCTTCCAGGATAATGGGATTCACCTAAAACGAAAGACCATAATATCAAAGGGTAATTATAAATTTGGAGTACATGTTTACTTGTAAATAATGGAACAGCTACCTAAAACAACACCTGAAGGGTGTCTAATTTGATGAACATGGACTTCATAATCTTTGCCCAATTAAGTGCTGTCAGCTCTTCTGGGCCGCACAGAGAAACGTACAAACATGAGTCATTCTTATCTACGTTGGCCACATGTACAAATCCACCTCTGTTCAATTTGACTTTTTTTCCAGCTCAAGCAAAGGATAAACTAGTCTTTCACTTTTAGGAGATTCAGGAAACACTGTTGAGCACCAATTGCCATTTCAGTGAGCACAGGGTTGGGATGAAAATAGGATCACACGTTGCCCCCACCCTTGAGTTTCATACAGTGGTGAGGAAATCCCATGGATACAGAAATGGAACTGATTGTAAAAATCTTGGCATTTATACATCATGCTACGTCTCACAGCTTAGTAGATGACTCCTGGACCCTCCTGGACCCTACAGCCTGTTCTGAATTATACTTCTTGTAGTGTTATTCTTATTTTGTACTTGTAGATGCTTTTTTTTTTGTTTTTTTGAGACAGAGTCTCACTCTGTTGTCCGGGCTAGAGTGCCGTGGTGTCAGCCTAGCTCACAGCAACCTCAAACTCCTGGGCTCAAGCAATCCTTCTGCCTCAGCCTCCTGAGTAGCTGGGACTACAGGCATGCACCACCATGCCTGGCTAATTTTTTCTATATATTTTTATATATATATAGAATTGGCCAATTAATTTCTTTCTATTTTTAGTAGAGACGGGGTCTTGCTCTTGCTCAGGCTGGTTTCGAACTCCTGAACTTGAGCGATCCTCCAGCTTCGGCCTCCCAGAGAGCTAGGATTATAGGCGTGAGCCACCACGCCTGGCCTGTAGAGGCTTTTAATTGCATTTCTACTTTACCTCTACCTGGATGCATCAGCTGTCTCCGTCAGATAGCTCTCTGTTTTCCTGCAGGGGGCATCTCACTGGCCAGAGGGGAGGCTAAAGCACTGATAAGTCAGGGTAAGGGCAGCCCCAGATTTCAAGGGGAATGGTGGGGACAGGGCAGTCTGGCATCTGCAAAACATATGGGCTTAGGGTTTAGTTTGTGAGCACCATCAAAGTCTCAAGCAACTGCAGGAAGTAGGGGATTGCAAAGAGGGCAGCAGGGCAGAGCTGGGCAAATCCCCCATTTATGGTGGTTTCCCAGCTCAGTTAGGCCTTGGCTGGGCAGTAGCTCTGAGTGATTCGTCACACAGCTTGAGATCATGTGCATGAATTCCATGGGGAAAGAACTTTGTGAAACTAGTAATTCAGGCATCTTCTTTCCCTAGGAACGAAGGAAGGATGCCTGCCAGTCTACCACTCATGTTTTTATTCACTTGTTTTTAGCACTTGGTACTATGACTTAGCCTCTCTGTGTCTCAAGTTCCTCAAGCAATAAGATAGACTTGATGAACTGGGGTCAGAGGTTTCCTCTGGCTGTAATGTTCTTTGATTATGGAATTCTAGGGAGTGCAAAGAAGAGAACAAGCAATTCTCAAACACCTCTACTATAATTAGGGAGTTCCATTAAACCCGTGAAAAGTTAAAAAAAAAAAAATAGAAAAACCCCAACCAGACAAAAACCATAAACACTTTACGAGATAAGCACTGTTGCAAGACAGAAAGGGACTGATGGCCACTGCTGCCAGCTTAGATGTCCAGAGGAGTCTTGGTGGAGGTTGGAGGGTTTGGATTGTGTATTTCAGGATGGCATAGCTCAGTGGGAATAGAAAAGACTACATCTGTCTTCACTAGTAGATATAACACATAGTAGGGGCTTGTTAGGCATTATTGAATATATAACTACATCAGGATATAACTGCTGACATAGATGACGTGTAGAAAATACTTACAATTATGTACAGGACTAGTGGGGCAAAGGGCAGGAGAAATTCAAGATTATGCAAGAATTTTTGTCTGTTAGTTGTGTCCCAAATGTCTTGAATTTGGTATCTGGCACATAGTCGGTACTCAATGAATATTTTTTTGAATTAATGAAATGGCTAATGGCATAATTTCAGGCTGCCATGTAAGTAACAGGGGGAAGCGTGGGAGGTTTTTGAGGAAGTATTTTTTAGGGAAGGTACATGGCAGCCACATGTAGAATCTATTGTAAATGGAAGGATGAGAAAACAAGAGATTATGACGTGGGCACAGGGTCATCAGGAGGGCCTGAAATAGATGAGTGGCCTTGGAAACAGAAGAGAGGGCAGGATGGAGGACATCACAGAGATAGATGTGGTGAGTGGTTGTCGTGGGAGGGTGGTCACCGGAGGGTTGAGTCAGAAGATGCTTAAGGTCCAAGGTGTTAAGGAGTCCAGGTAAGTTGGAAAATAATATTATTGACATAGGGGAAACAAAGTAGGGTTTTGTTGGAGGGGAGGGAGGGGCAGTAGGCATCAGGTTTTTAGGCACTTAGGTGTGATATAAAGGCGAATTATCTCCATTAGGTACTTGAGAGATGGCAAAAGACTGAAATCAGGGCTGGAGATTCGGGTTTGTGAGTGGTTGTCCGCAGGCTGCCTTGGGAAGCAGCAGCTTCTGGGGGATGGGAGTGGGTAGGAAGATGGGATTGGGAGGTGCCTCCGGAGTAGATGGCCCCTGCCTCTAAGTTCATAGGGTTGTTGGCTTCCCCTTCAACCCTGTTGCTTTTAGAGACATCACAGGGATCTCAGAAGCTATAGTTTATTCACATCTGGGGGAGCTCTACTCCACTGGATTCTCTCTGTCCTCTTCCCCAGCATTTCCCTCCTTCCTTGTATAAAATCATTTTGTTATCATTTGTTGTTATCTGGTAATATTATCCCCTGTGTGAAAGTTCCTAATTTATGTCTAATACATGAGCATCCCCTGAAGGAACTGGTCCCCGGGCTATTTTTGAAGGATGTGCTGCTCATAACTCCATGCGTGTGTGTGTGTGACTCTCTCTTAGAACATGGTCTCTAATAACTAATTTTACAGCCTCAAATGAAACGGTAATGTGTACATTATGGATTGAATAAAACTTGAAGTATGCTAATATAGAATATAATAGTGTTGGAGTACAAGGGCATTTGCCATAGAATACTATAGCTTTCACATTTTTACTTTAAAATTCCAGTGTATGAGAAACTTTTGAATAGAAATAATTGAGAATGTTAAATCCTTGTTAAAAAATACCATTTTCATGCTTCCTTTGGCAGCATATATATAAAATATAAAATTAGAAACATAGAAGATTAGCATGGCCCCTGTGCAGGGACACACAAATTTGTGAGGCATTTTATATTTTTATATATGTTTATGAAGAACTCAAAAAATATCATTTTCCAGGCCGGGCGTGGTGGCTTACGCCTGTAATGCTAGCACTCTGGGAGGCCGAGGTGGGCGTATTGCTCAAGGTCAGGAGTTCGAAACCAGCCTGAGCAAGAGTGAGACTCTGTCTCTAATAAAAATATAAATAAATTAATTGGCCAACTAAAAATATATATAACAAATTAGCCGGGCATTGTGGCGCATGCCTGTAGTCCCGGCTGCTTGGGAGGCTGAGGCAAAAAGATTGCTTGAGTCCAGGAGTTTGAGGTTGCTGTAAGCTAGGCTGACACCATGGCACTCTAGTCCGGGCAACAGAGAGAGATTCTGTCTCAAAAAAAAAAGGGGGGGGCCACATGTTATTATGGTTCCACCTGATACTTTATAGTGCAATTGGGAAAACAAATGGAATTGTGTCTATGAGAACACTTGGGATTGTGTCTATGAGAACACTTGTAAACAGTAGAGAACTTATAAATATAGGTCATTATTATTATTATAAAAGGATCCCGTACTGTTGATGGCAAAGTGGACAGAGGCTAGAATGACCAAAGACCCTCACTCAGTGGGAAATCTTTGTTTTGTAATATTTTTAAGACTTCATGGAAAAATCACTATTCTTTTCAATTTTCTCACGTAAAATTTTTTCCTGCTCAGAATTAGTGGTCATTCTGATGTCTACCAGAGAGTCAGAGGGCAAACCAAGAGGGTTTTGACATCTGGTTTGTTCTTATCACAAGAACACATTTTGAAGGTTGCATTTTAGATACGTATCACAATGGAAATAAATAAGTACGTTCATGGAAAGCTACTGAAAGCAGAAGCAAACCACAGAAACGGCCCTACTTAGGACACTGGGAAATAACACTTGGGAAATGCAAAGGAGTGAGACCCCCAATTGCTGGAGATCATATTAATTTGGTGTTACCCAGAAATATTGGTATAATTAATTGGGTAAGAAATGTGACGATACTGTTTCTGTCTCCTACACATCTCAGAGACATGCAGAAACAAAGAAGACAGAGCTCCTACCCTCTCCTTTCTTAAAAGAAAAGAAAAAGAGAAAAGAAGCGAAAGCCCTACAGAAAGGGCACAATCTATCTTCTGAGCTAGACATGAGCTCAGACAAGGAGGGCAATTTAGAGCTGTTGAAATAGGTCCCTTTGGCCAAAGGCAGCTCTGTGAGCCTTCTCTGACTTCACAGAACACTCACAGGCTGTCTATAACAAGAACACAATTTCTAGAAAATCTGACTGCTTCAAACACCCACGTCGATTTTGCAAAAGTGACATATACAAAAATATGTACAGAAGCCCACGGCCCCGAGTGAGGAGTCTTGCCAGCCGCGCTGTAAGGAGAGCACAGCTAAAGCACCGTAGTCTCCTGCGGCTTGTTCCTGCTGTTCAAATTACATTTATATGACTAGATACTACCGTGTTAATTTGCAAATAATGCCTTTACTCCCCTTATAACGTTGAAAATTGTCATCGCCTTTAGGAAAAGAAATGTTTCTCAAGCTCAGAAGTGCCAGCACCCTGTTTCACACACGTTCAGCGGTCATATGACCTTGGCAGCTGACGTTGCTGCCAAAACCCTTTCAGAACATGGAAAATGAGGTCTAGAGCCAGGCCGATTAGTCAGTCAGTGGGGACACCTGCCCCTTCTTCCCGCCGCTTGCTTACCAGGGGCAGTACGCTGGCAAGGTCCCCAGCAACTGGAGCTTGGCTATGGGCTGCCCGGACGATGGAGCAGACAGCTGCAACCGCCCCAGGCCCCAACCCTGCAGACGCACGTGCACGCACACGCACGCACTCACGCACGCACGCACAGTCATCCACGCTGTCGCAGTCTTGATGAAAGGCAGTAAAATCCTCTGCCCTGGAGAAAGGAATCAGCGTAAACCAATGGGGTTCTCAAATTTTAGCCGTGAAGCATTGGTGAATTTTACAGGGACACAGAGAACTCACCATAGATGTCTGAAACCACTGGCCTGAGAAGCTACCGAGATCAAAAGGACCTAAAATTCAAAAGTTTCTCAGGCCTCACTGAGCTGCTCCGAGTCTACCCGGAAGTCCAGTGAGAGGAGGAGGAGCAGGAGGGGCGGGCAACTAACCTTTAGTAAGCGCTTATCAAGGCATCGTTTTAAGATGTATTAACATGTATGATGTTAATGTAGATGTATTTGCATGTATTAACTCACAACAATCCTGTGAAGTGAGGACTATCATTTTTTCCGATTTCCGCATGAAAAAATTGAGAACCAAAGGGTTAAATCATTGTCACAGTCCATGACAGCAGGCCAGCTGGCTCCAGAGCCCCACGGTGTCGGTGTCGTGTGGCCCCTCCAAGGCTCCCTGAAGAATCCCCTTTGCTGGAACACCTCCGCAGCAGGCAGCTTTTTACAGCGCCAGCGCACCGGCGCTAGAGTCCCCAGAGCGACTTTCTATCCACAGTTGTACTTCCAAGAATTTAAGATACACAAGTGCACACAGACATTTATGGTGCATTGTTGTAGTTTGTACAGGAAATAATCCACATTTCCATCAAAAGATAGCTAAATTCATTACCACGTAGCGACACGGGGCACTAGTCTATAGTCAGGTTCGCCCCCTGCAGCCCTACAGGCACTTGGCTCAGCCAGTGGGTAGGAAGGGTGGAAGAAAACTGTGCCCTTTCCTCTAAGTGGAAGCAGCCCCAGGACAGGGCACTTGCACAAACTACACACTCTATGTGGGAGCCCTATAGCCTCACAATGAATTACCACACAGCACTAAAAAAAAAAAAGAAGAGGCGCACATACACCCATGCGAAGAGTATGCCTAGACCATCTCTGGAAGGACACATGGGAACCTGATGACCACAGTTGCCACTGAAGATGGAATTTGAGGAACTGGAGGGTGAGGGAGTGGACTTTTTACTTGTAGGCCTTTTTTGCCATGTTTGCATTTTGTTATATATATAATTTAAAGGGGCTTATTCTGAGCCAAATTTGAGGACCATGACCCAGAGCCACACCCAAGAAGCCTTGAGCAAGTGGATTCCCATGTTTGCATTTTTACATATGTGTGAACCAAGCATACCTTTTTTTTTTTTTTTTTTTTTGACAGAGTCTCACTCTGTTGCTCTGGGTAGTAAAGTGTGCAGTGGCACCATCATAGCTCACTGCAACCTCAAACTCCTGGGCTCAAGGGATTCTCCTGCCTCCGTCTCTCAAGTAGGACTACAGGTGTGCACCACTACACCTGGCTAATTTTTCTATTTTTAGTAGAGACGGGTCTCACTCTTGTTCAGGCTGGTCTTGAACTCCCGAGCTCAAGTGATCCTTCTGCCTAGGCCTCCCAGAGTGCTAGGATTACAGACATGAGCCACCTCGTCCAGCCAAGCATACATTTGTTATAAAACTAAAATTTTAAATTTTAAATGTTTAAATAAACCAACGAAAATAAAATATTTATTAATGATCCATCACAAAAGATTAGAAAATGATAAAACAAAAAAAATCTCAAAATCCAACAATTTGGGCAACGGATAAGTACATAAGAAGATATATCCACAGTGAGAAGTTGTGTAATCATTAAAAGTTGGGGGTGCAGAAGCTGTATAGCAACAAGGGAAAATGTAGATATTTTAGTGTCAATGAAAGGGTAAGATGTCAGATTGTACATGCAGTGTGATTACAACCATAATAATAGGAAGAAAACCATTTTCTTCCTATGAGTGTCTTCTCTTAGCAGCTAGAATGAGTATTTCTTCTGAATGTGAGGACGGGGGCCACTTTCATTGGGAAAATGGTTTAATAAGCCCTTTGGGGCAGACACCCAACCCTTGGCACTTCTCAAAATCCCCAGGGAATGTGTCGTGTCACGGAGTGAGTAACTAGACGGTCAAACAGCACATTGTATGGTCATATTTGATAGCTGCATAGGTAGATAACAAAGAGCTGGCAATATTTTATAAAACATATTTTTTTCTTTCTTATTCTTGCCGACTCTTACTCATACTTCATATTTTAGCCCATAGAACATGGAGTTCACAGTCAACAATTGAGCCCCGAGCCGGCTACTTGAACATGTCATGACTCCCCACATTACTAAAGCCCCCTAAGTCTCAGAATCTCCATCAGTAAGATGGGAATGATAACAATATTTACCCTTCGAGGTTATTTTGAGCATTAAATGAGATCATGGATGTGTAAAGGCCCTTGGGTAGGAAACATTTTACCCAAGTGAACAGAGCTTATGCTGTTTCAAAAACTACAGAAAAATATCCCCAAGTAATATAGATGGCTAAAATACACAATTTTGGAATATCACATAATTTTATGGCATTAGCAATTCAAATGTTAATAAACTTAAAACTAATTATATATTGCCTTCTCATTTTTATTTTATTCTCATATGTACTTATAAATAGAATCTAGCTCAGAGGAAAATGGGAGAATTTGACTCCTCCTTTACTTTAATTAAAGCCTCTTAAGAAGTAAAAAAATAATAAAAGACCTTAGAAAGGGAGTTTGTCTTTAAAAAGGGTAATGTCACTTTCTTGAAATCACTTTTCGAAATGCAGCAACGCAGCAGGCTGCAGATGAAATGCAAAGAAAAACTCAGTGATAGCTCCCTAAAAAATTTCACACAACTTAATCAGAATATCCCCCCTTGTTCTCTGATATAGCTAGGTGAAAATAGTCTTTCTACGTTTACCTTTCTTTTTCATTATATGGAATGTAAGCGCACTCATAATCTTAAGTGATAAATTGTTGTGCATTATCTTTATTATTATTACTATACATAAATCCTTGTTAATCGACTGTAAGTGAATATTCACTTACAGTTCTAATTGTAAGTGAAACTCAACTTAAGGTCAAAACCAGGTCACAGAGCTGTGAGGTTGCAGCCAAAGCCTTTCTGGTCATGGTCCACAGTCATGTTCCCAATCACTCTGACCATCTCCTCTACCAAGTGTGTATTTGGAGTCTTTGGGCAGAAAAGGACCTTCACAGGAGGTCGTCACGGGCAGCTAACAGCCTCACAATGCGTCCAACTCCGGGGCTGAACAGCTCTCGGTGTTGGAAGGATCTCCTTGACTCTCAGCCTCCATCTGCTCCTGTTTAACTTCCACCCACGAGCCTAGATCTTCCATCTGGAGCAACACGTGAGATCAATCCTCCTCCATAGAAGAGAACTACCATGTTCCCCATCAATCCCCTCTTCCAAGTTAAACGCAATCAGTTGTATTAATTCCTCCTCATAAAATGTGACATCCAAACTCCCTCACCATCCTGGGTGAAACTTCTCTGGATGCAAGCTTCTCTGCATAGTCCCTATGGATATACTATTCCAAATATCTAAATTGTTCGGTGCACAGTGGAACTCCTCTTATGAGCAGATATTACCTCTATTACTGTAACATTAATTTGCGTACATTTTATTGTTTGTTTTGAGAGGAGGTGTTTGTTCAGAAATCTTTATCTCATTCCAGGTATATATTAAGTTTAGTTCTTATAGTTGGAATTATCATGATTATATGAATAAACTTCCAGTCAAAATTTTTAAAAAACATCTTAACATTTTTATTTAAATTCAGCATCCTTACATTCCTCAAGGTCAAAGGGAAAAGATCCTCATGCATCTTACTATTAAATGTTTTCAAAAAGTATGTTATGAATCTCTACAAAGAGCAGGAGACTTCAGAAAAATGCTGTGCATTCAAAGCAAAGATGATTTTTTTTTAATCTTCAAGATGTATACTAGCTAAGTGTTTTGAAGGGGAACACTATATGAAAATACACTGACTGGGTCTTGTACCAACTGGATAGATCTTAAATGAAAAAGATTTTTAGCTAAACATTTGATAATCATAAGCTAAGCAAAGCAACAGCTGCAGTTGGGATGAGCTTTAAAGGTGTTTTATTATTTCTCGAGGACCTAGCATAATACCTGGAACACAGTAGGCATTTAGGAATCAGGCCTTATTGAGATGCCAGAGAGATACCTGTGAACAAAGTGGACACAATGCCCGACCTACACGCAGCTTACACCAGCACACACACCGGTAGGTATGTGCAGGGTGGTAGTATGTGTCCACAAAGTCATAAAAGCAAAAATACAGAAATCTATGCTGCCCCCTCACTTTCCGTCAAAAGAACAAAACAGTACAATTATGATCTTATAGGCGTAACTCTGAAATAGAAATGTTTCGTGGTTCCTTGTCACTAAGGGATCATTGATGTTCTACAAATTAATTGGGCAAAATAAAATAACTCAGGCCTTGAAATAAAATAAAAGATGTGCCAAATCTTGGATTTGTCTATTTAACAAAATAGGGTCTTCATACTTAGTCATTTGTGTAGCTACAATAAAGAAGAATAGGTAAGTGATATAGTTTTTAAAAGTACATATTTTACATCCTCCAAGTATTTAGTCATAGGGTTTTTTTTTTCCTATAGTCTTCCTTTTATAAATGAGGAAATTGAGGCCAAAAGACATTAAAAGACTTGGCTAACGTGACACAGTATGTGAGGGTCACTGCGGGGACCAGCTCTCCAGTCTCCCACGCTCAGTCTATGCTCTTTCTGTTCACCCCAACTTCTCCCTGTGACTTCCGGACAGAGGAAACGGAGATGAGCAACTGTAATAGAATGCACAGATCATTTTAATATGCTTTTCTAAAACTCTAGAAATCAGGTTGAAAAAGGCAAAAGTTAGGATTCTTACAGAACGGAGCTTGCACTAAAAACTATGAATCTAATGCTCAGCACAGCGTATAGTAGGTTAAATGCTCAAAGACTGATAGAATTCAACAAAATGTTTTCATTCAATTCAAACTGATTATCACCAGCGTCAACAATTTATGCAGTCGGGGATACCTGGCAGCAGGCATATGCCATTAAAGAAGAGAAATTAATGTCAGTGATACTCCACCTTCCACCTGCTCTTTTAGTGACTAAATTTGGTCATAATATTCAGTTTGAGTAGAAAATAACAGACAGGTATAAAAGTCCCATGTACATCTTAAAAAATATAAGAAAACAGACGCATTTATGATGCAATACTGCAATAGCTTTTGTCAAAACTAGCCTGCTTTTGACCTAAATAGTCAAGAATATTTTTATCTTCATTCAAATTTTCCTCTATCATCTGTTAAAATTAACTTTATTCTATTGGGATCTGGATTTTTTTCTAATAAAAAAAATTTTTTTTAATTTTAAAAAATCACTAACTTTAAATCTTGGATCTGATCATCTGTCTGGGCACTATCAATCACAAAATATACTGAGGATTTTAAATTCCTTTGATTTACTGACACTCTTATCGGAAATTCTATATTTAACATGAGTATCGTTCCTGGGTAATGCAGCCAGTGTAGCCATTGCTCAAAATATTTTCAGAACTAGTCTTTAGGAAATGCCTTCAGAGCCAGATTACAACCCTTGCAAGAGAGTCACCTGAATTACTTGAAAGTCACATCTCATTGGTGACCAATCTTGATATCAAGTAGCCTGATGATACGTTCACTTCAAACATGGGCCACAAACACCGAGAGCAAAGTTCCTGGCCTTCTGGCAGTCCTGATTTAAAACCCAGCTCCGAAGCCTTCTAGCTGTGTGAGTTTGGGCAATTAACTTGCATTATTTTGTATACTTTGGGGTAAGTCTGTTATTAAACAATAGATGTAGTTTTAACTAAATAAGTTTACATCAAGTCTATTTTCTAACCCAGGTGCCAAGAGAAGATGCATATTCTAATAGACATGCACAGGCTCTCAAGTCAGACAATCCCAGGTTCAATCTCAGCTCTTCCTCTTAGTAGCAACTGACCCTAGACAAGCTACTTGTGTTCTGTAACTTCCATTTTCTTCGTCTGTAAAGTCGCTGGTCCCACATGGAAACTAAGTGGGAAATGGTCACATCTACAGCTGGCCGGGCATGGGTCGGGGGGCTGTGGTGAGTTAAGGAAAGACTTCTGAAGAAAATGCTCTCTCAACAGTGCCTTGAAGGATGAGTAGGAATCCCCATGTGGCGGAAACAGCTAACGCCAAGGCAGTTATGCCAGCATGGGGCTTTGGGGACCAGATGCTGATGTTGCTTTTGGAGCCTGGGAGACCACTTGTGAAGTCGGACGGCGGCATCGGGGTGGGGGTGTCCACTGTGGGGAGGGGTTGGCTTATCAGTTAAGAGCTCGGACTCTGGAGCCAAACTGCCCAGGTTTGAGTCCCGGCTTAGCAGCTTACCAGTCAGTGGTATATCCTTGGGTAAAGTGATCACCTCTCTGCTCCTCAGTTTCCTCCTCTGTTAAAAGGGAGTACGCTGGCTTCTATCTCATAAGGTTATTGTGAGGATTTAGCAAATTAATACGTGTTCAATGAATTTAGCTATTATGATTAATTATCATCATTCGTGACCACAGACAGCAGGACTAGGGAAGGCAGCAAGAACGGTTTGATCTCCGGGGAGGAAGGATTGGCCTAAGCAGGCAGAGCACAGCCCCCTCGCTACCAGCCGCTTAGGGCACGGCTGAAAGTTGAACAGTGAGGGGCGACCCAGCACACACCAAAGGCTGAAACTGCGTGGGACAGAGAGCGCTGCCCCACCCGGCATACTGGCTCCTGTGCCACACACCGTCATTCCGCGTCCCCGCAGACAGGTCAGGATGATTAGCTTTCAGCCAGCCTCATCTCAGCTGTCGGAAGACGCTGGGCTAACACACAAGGAAGGAAAAATGAAGGGAGGGCGATCTTTTAAACAAGTACGATACATTGGGAAGCACTTATTCACGTGTATAAGTTATGACATACCTAATAAAGATTTCCACCACTTTAACTTACCAGTCTTTACTGAGATAAAAATAAAAACCATAAACATATTCAAAATAAGCCTTGTGCCTTTCCGTAGTAGTTAAATAAATAATTGTACTCAAACTGAAGAACTCGTGAGAGTCCCACTGCAATGCTGAAGTTTGACAGTTAAGCAATACTACCCCCTGCTTTCATTGTTGAATTTTATATTTATTTGCTGGGAAGAGTTGAATTAGCCTGGTGACATGAGTAATCTCAGATCTGTGAAGGATATGGCTATTTATAATTCATGAATGCCTTTTAAAATAAGCTGCTTTTGCAATTAATACTAAATCTAACCTTGCTTTGTCTATAATTTCTAAAAATTTGATAGCTGTATGTGATAACAGGTTGGTTGTTGCCACCAGCCTGGATGCGCTCAGTGTTATACTGCCCTCTTGTGGTGACTATGGAAAACTGCAATCTGCGGAGTTTTTTCCTCTTCTGGTTTCTTGTGACATTATTTTATCGTGCTTTACATATCCTTGTAAGCTGCCTTAAATTCTTTCTGGAACAAGGCAAAGTCTAAATAAATAGATAAGCAAACTTAGAAAATGGAAGTGTTTCCTAGTGGGTAAAAGCATGGAAAGCAAGATGGAAATCCATCTCCCTGGCATGGGTATTACCCTAAGCAGGTAAATCCCAGCTCTTAAAGCCCGGGCATCACCACCACAGGACTGTTGCCAGCTACTCCGGAGGCTGAGACGGGAGGATCTCTTGAGCGCCAGTGTTCGAGACGAGCCTGGTGAAATAAAAAACCAAAAATCCCAGCTCTGCCACTGAACCAGCTGTGAGAACCTAGACTAGCTACTGGGGGGGAGGTTGGCTCTCTGTGCCCAGTTCCTCCTCTAAAACTTAAGGATAACAGCCTCCACTCCACAGTGTCGATGTAATGGAAAGCACTAAGGGCAGAGCTGGTCCATGGTAAGTGCCATTCAAAATGACAGCTATTGCTACTGCCTAACAGGTACGTTACAGCCCATTCCCAAGTACAGTGTAACAGGAGATGTCAGGGACCCACCCGGCCCAAAGAGTAGCTCCTTAGTAAGAATATTGACACAGTACAGAAACCGAAATCGCAACCAAGCCACCTCATGATTATGTCTTTTTTCACCAGAGCAAGTAAGTCATGAAGGTTACTGTCGTACATGGGACCTTGCAGCACATCCCGTTTGGCCTCCTCGTTTTACAGTTATCACCCAGAGACGTGATAACTCAGTTCTCCTGATTCCCTTCCACGATGTGATAACTGCCCAATGCTCTGCATCCTTGTGACCACAAGGGATTTCCATGAAGAGGAAAGGACAAAGCTGTGACCAACCAGCCAAAAGTTACCCACCCCTGGTCTTCTCCAAGCCACCACAGAAGTTGCTGAGGAATGGCCCACACGCAAGCCCGTAGGCATAGGCGGGAATAGAGCTTTAAAGACGGGAAGGCTTTCCTATCCTAACTCACCCCTGATTTTAGAAAAGCAAACACTCTCAGGAAGGCAAGTATAAGAATTAGCCTGGGTGAAGGATGACAGGGCAGTGGGTACTGAGAATGCTGGACAATTTGTACTACTCGAGCTAACTGCAGTGTAAGGCAGGCTATTATGTCTGATTCAGTGGCTCTGCAACATTTTTAGAATCCATGTCCTCCATGATGGCCTGTGATGGGCCACCATGATCCGTCTTCAGACCTGACAACCCTCTCTGGAAATTGCCCTTGTTCAAGGTCATGCCCCTCCCCCAATGTTCAATCAGTGCAAACGTGTAAAGACCCAGTACCCCCAGAGCAAAAGGGCTCCAGAGCCTCCAAGGGATGTGCTGAGGCCCTTGAGATGGCATCAAGCCCAGCTGCCCCTTGCCCTCCTGCCTCCTTCCCTGGCATGGGCCTTACCCTAAGAACACACCAGAAACTTCCTGCACATTCATCTCTACTTCCCAGAGAAAACAACCTTTATATTTTCTGATGTAAAAATCCCACACTTCACTCTTCTTGACCTCTCTGGGGGCTTTTTGGGGAGATAGGGGTCAATTTAAAATAAATCCATTGCATATTTAACCTCTCCAATCCGAAGAGTGTGTACTTCATATCCAGCAAAACTATTTAAAATGCTCTTTCCCCTTTGCTGCCGTCTAAATCATCCTCCATGTAAATGGCTGTTTCTCCCCAAGCCTAATTCCAGTGGCCTGAATGCTTATGTCCCTCCAAAATTCATGATGAAATTCTAACTCCCAAGGTGATGGTATTAGGAGGTGGGGCCTTTTGGAGGTGATTAGATGAAAAGGGCAGAGTCCTCGTGATTGGAATTAGTGCCTTTATAACAGAGACCCCCAGAGGGCTAGCTGACCCCTTCCACTGTGTGAGAACCCAAGAAGGCATTGTCAATGAACCAGAAAGCTGGCCCTCACCAGACAGTGAATCTGCCAGAGCCTTGGTCTTGGACTTCCCAGACTCTAGAACTATGAAAAATAAATTTCTGTTGTTTATAAGCCACTCAGTTTAGGGTATTTTGTTATGGCGGCCTGAATGAACTAAGGCAGAAATTTTTAGATATAATAAAACATATATACCCTCATTGTAAAAGTAAGACCCTTTAATACCCGCCTCCCCAACATTCCCATGCCATGATTTTCAATTTGGGGGCCCCCTTCAGCTTCTGAAGGGGATGAAAAGCAGTTATTTCAGGAAAAAAGAATTGTTATTACAAGGATAATGAGAAAAGGCAGTGTGAGAGAAACATACAGGAAGGGCAGGAACAACAGCAAGAACAAATTAACTGTTGATCAGCAGGGTAAGAAGTATCAAAAAACAATCACAGAAGGAATAATAGACAGGCATCAAAACTACAGCACTATACTTGCTGCATCATTGCAAATGCTTTTGACCGCCAAGTAACAGAAAGCCCATAGGTATATTTTTCTCATATACCTCTCTCCTATAGCAAGAAGTCTGGAGATAGGTCTTGCTGGTGGTGGTTCACCAGTACCAGCAGTGTCAGGGTTTGCATCTCTGGGATTCGAAGCCTGTTCCTCATGGTCATAAGATGACTGCTGTATAACCACTCTTAACTGGAAAGTGGCCAGGGAGAAAGGGGTTGGAAATGGAGGTAGGCCAGGCAACCAAATCTCTGCCGCAGCACAAGAAAACTGGGCAAGTTGGGCTTTTCTGAAAGCAGAGAGCCTGGCAAAATGGGGGAGTGCTGAGTGCTCTCTGGTCCTTGCACAGGCAGGAGGGTCTAGGGAAACGTGGAAATTTTCATATCACATTAGTATATGGGTGAAGAGGGACAAAATACCTATTGACCTATTGCAGATGTATGTGTTTCATTGGTATTACCCAAAAAACTCTACGTACAGAACACCCTCCCACAAAAAAGAGGTCAAATTTTACAAAGTAGTAAGAAAACATTTTCATTGCTACAAGACACAACCAAGTTCAAAAGGCACATTTATTTTACCCTCTATTTACACAGAAACAGTATAAATGTAATAAGGAACAAAGGAACAAAAAATGACAGGCTTACATATTTACATAGCAAGTATAGGTAAAACTTGTCAAGAAGACTTTAAATACTTCTTTAAGCATTTAACAGTGAAAATAAGTTTCTAAGAATAATTTATCATCTCAGAAGTTTTAAAAGGCTCAACCTGTATAATTTAAACTATGACTATATTAATGAAAATGTATAATTTTATCCTCCTTGAAAATCTCCAAGTTGCTGGAGGACAAGTAAACCAGATCACTACCAGTTGTTAAAAGATTCAAAGGTTCTTAAATTAAGAAATCATAATTGCTTAGGAAACTTATTTGAAGTATGTATTCAGCATGTGTGCCGAATAATATGTTCATATTATTAACATACATGAAAAAAATCCATAAACGTAACTACCATCAGTAGCCAGTTAATTGCTGGCTCTTCCAAAACCAGAAACAGGTATCCTTAAGAGTCAAGACTCTTCAGACCTCTGAACTAACATATCCCAGTACACAGACTTCATTTAACCTCATTCAACAGAAGAGAAGATCCTTTGAAATGTAATGGAAGACAGGCTGGCATATTTCTGCAATCTTTCCTTCCAAGTGTAGACACAGCTCTTACCACTGACATCTTGGTCAACAGCTTTTGTGTTTACCAGTTCTTTCTTTAGTTCAGTCCTTCTGACTGCGAGATGTGGTGTCCAAACTGAAATAAAGCAAATGTTGAACACAGAAATTATTCTAATGTTAAAAAAAAGAATGACAAGTACCAGGTAACCCTTTGAGGTTTGATTCATTCAACAGCAAATAGTTAAGAGTCAGCTCTGCAGAGCCAAGTAAGATACTCGGCAGCACAGACTGAGCTCCCTGTCAACTACAATGTGAGTCCCTACGTGTCCAGCCTGAAATTAGGTGCTACAAAATATATAAAAAGAGACCATTCTAGGCCGGGTGTGGTGGCTCACACCTGTAATCCTAGCACTCTGGGAGGCCAAGGTGGGCAGATTGCTCCAGGTCAGGAGTTTGAAACCAGCCTGAGCAAGAGCGAGACCCTGTCTCTACTAAAAATAGAAAGAAATTAATTGGCCAACTAAAAATATATAGAAAAAATAAGCCAGGGCCAGGCGTGGTGGCTCACGCCTGTAATCCTAGCACTCTGGGAGGCCAAGGCGAGTGGATCGCTCAAGATCTGGAGTTCGAAACCAGCCTGAGCAAGAGTGAGACCCAATCTCTACCAAAAATAGAAAGAAATTAATTGGCCAACTAAAAATATATATAGAAAAAATTAGCCAGGCATGGTGGCACATGTCTGTGGTCCCAGCTACTTGGGAGGCTGAGGTAGAAGGATCACTTGAGCCCAGGAATTTGAGGTTGCTGTGAGCTAGGCTGATGCCACGGCACTCTAGCCCGGGCAACAGAGTGAGACTCTGTCTCAAAAAAGAAAAAATAAGCCAGGCATGGTGGCGTATGCCTGTAGTCCCAGCTACTTGGGAGGCTGAGGCAGGAGGATTGCCTGAGCCCAGGTGTTGGAGGTTGTTGTGAGCTAGGCTGATGCCACAGCACTCTAGCCCAGGCAGCAGAGTGAGACTCTGTCTCAAAAAAAAAAAAAAAAAAGAGACCATTCTTTCTCTAAAATGCTCGTAGGTGGTTGGAAAGAAAGCACAAAGAGACACTAAACAAACAGCAAGCAGTATATGACAACCCAGTGATACTGCATGCATACACTATCACTGGGAAATAGTATGTTCCACCTAAGTGAACTTCTTAGGTAACTGCAGGTTTTCAAACACCCTAGAATTTGTCTCTGCTCTTCCCCTTACATGTGGGATTATGGGCTCTATGAGGCTCATTTTCCTCACATGTAAAACAAGTAATATTCACCTTTTTTTTAGGATATTGCTGCAAAGATCAAATGACGTGACTGAAAAAAGTACTTTACAAGTTATAAGTTGCTATACAAATGTTAGAATTAAACATTTATTTTAGACATATTTGCATTTTTTATTGTAATAGTTTTAAAAGAAACTACATACTTTTCACCTTTCTAAATAGTTAAAAGAATATAATTCTGAGCCAACATGTTAAACATCAGATAAAGTGCACACACACACAGACACATATACATAGACACACACACACACAGACACAAATACAGGCAACCTCAGAGACCGCACGCACCAGAGTGAGGTTAGGACAACTCTCCTCACTGTTACACTCCTCGAGGGCCACATGCATTTGAGTCTTCCAGTCTTTGCCTCGGTTGATGTGGGTCACTCCTCAATGCCATCTACCTGACTTTAGACACTGTCCCTCTTCCACACTCCTCAGTCCCCAGGCTTATTCTTATGTACTAGGCTCACCTAAATTATGAGACGTGAAAACCACCCCCAAAATTAGAATTATTTCTAAATATAAGAGAAGAGACTTCAAGTAAGGAGCAATCTCAAGGATCAAGTGCTTGAAATATAGTGTATGTCTTTTTAAACATCCAGTAAGTGTTGTCCTTAAAGGTAACTATGGTCCCACTTGCTTTTTTAAAAGCAGAGATAACATTCTATTCAACTCAATAATCCAAAATCTTTATATGTGAGTGAGAAAAATATTAGAGTATCCACATTCCATACGGCTAGGGTGAATCTATTGCACCATTCTTCCCTGGTCCTCTCAAAGTTTCAAACACCCGGTTCATTCTGGACAACATCATATTGGCCCCTTTCTAGGATAAATCATTATAAACTTATTCAAAAGTACTTTTCAAATCAAGTGTTTTAATTTAGAAGACCTCATAAGGGCTAAAAGTGAAAATGAGTATGTAAAATTAACAAAAACAACAGAAACATAAGCAGCATCAACAAACAACTGTATAGCCCATTCTGCTTAATTACTTAAAAGAGAACTTGAACGCAAAGCTATTGTCATGAACAGTAAACCTGAGAACTGAAAAATGAATTTTACATTATTATAGCTTACCCTTGAAGTTTCTGGACTAGAAAATGGGGAAGACTCCCAAGATCTATTTTCTTTCTCAAAAGAATCATCTTCTTGGAAGGCAAATTTCTGCTTAAGTGCATGAGATATTAAAGACACTGGATCCCAATGTGAACTTCGTCTTTTCCTTTTACAAATGGGTCTACCGCCAGGTGACCTATTTTTTAAAAAAAGTAAATAAATTAAAACTTTGATGTAATTTTAGCTCCTTGTTGACAAACACAGCAGAAACACAAGCATAATATATTACAATCTAATTAGTCTTCATGAGATTGAAGACTAATTAATCTTCAAGAAATTTTCACCATGGAATAAGGAATCTGGAAGGCACAATGAATTAAGAATCAGAAAACCAAGAAACCACATGGGCTAGGGCTCTACCACAACCTTGCTATGACCTGGAATTTGTCAAATATCACTGTGCTGAAGATCTGTATTAATTTTCTAATTTTCCAGTGGGTACGAAAATTTGAATATTGAAGAAGCTTTAAAAGGATTAGAGTTCATGAAAAGAAAACCATTAGGCTACTTGTTCATGCATTTGGTCATTCATTCATTCCCTCTTCAATGAATGCCTACTATTCTATCAGGCTCCACTTTATGCTCTGGGGTATAGCAGTATCCTGCTCCCATTCTGGTGGCAGGAGATCAATATACACACAAGCAAGATCATTTGGACAGTGGTAAGTGCTGTGAATTAAATAAAATAGGGAAATGTGATTGTGACCAGGGATAGAATCACATTAGATGAGATATGATCAGGAAAAGTCTCTTTAAGGAGGTGACATCCTCTTTAAGAAACTGACAAGGAGTCAATTTTAGTGTAAACACCTGGTGGATGCATCAGGAAGTTAGCCTGGCATGTGTGAGAAAAGGAAAAAGAAAACCAGGTGTAGCTGGAGTGCAGTGGGCAACATGGGAAGCAGGAGATGAGGTGCACAAGAGAAGCAAGGGCTGGATCCTGGAGGGCTCTGCAGCCTCAACAAGGGCTCTGGAATTGACTCTAAGCACCATGGAAAACCCACGGAAGAGTTTGAAGCAGGGGAATAGCAAGATCTGACTTCAATTTTTAAAGGATCACGCTGGTCACCATAAGCAGAATAAGGAGGCAAAAATGAAACAGAGAGCCCAGTTAGGAGGCTACAGCAGAAGCCCATGCTAGAGAAAATGGTGGCATAGCCAGGGGAGGAGGCAGCGGGGATCAGGAGCGAACACAGAGTCAAGCCACACATTGCTGGAAAGGATGCGAGATAGAAAGGAAAAGAAGAAACAAGGATGATCAGACATCAGGACTGAGTAAGTGGGTGATAGTGTTGCCATTTACCGAGACATGAAAGATGTGGGAAAGCTTACAGCAATAAATGCCTACATCAAAAAAGTTGAAAAGCTTTAGATAAACAACCTAACAACGCATCTCAAAGAACTAGAAAAACAAGAGCAAACCAAACCCAAAATTAGTAGAAAAAAAGAAATAATAAAGTTCAGAGCAGAAATAAATGAAATTGAAAACAAAACAAAAAAAATACAAAAGATCAACAAAACAAAAGGTTGGTTTTGCAAAGAGATAAACAAAATTGACACACCTATTTAGCCAAAGGAAAAAAGAGAGAATATGCAAATAAAAATCAGAGATGAAAATGGAGACATTACAACTGATACTACAGAAATCCAAAGGATCATTAGAGACTACTATGAGCAACTACTATATGCCAATAAATTGGAAAACCTAGAAGAAATGGATAAGTTCCTAGACACATACAACCTACCAATATTGAACCAGGAAGAAATCTGAATAAACCAATAACATTAACAAGATAGAAGCAGTAACAAAATGTCTCCCATCAAAGAAAAGCCCAGGACTTGATGGCTTACACTGCTGAATTCTACCAAGCATTCAAAGAACTAAGAGCAATCTTACTTAAACTATTCCAAAAAAATCGAGGAGGGATAGTCCCAAACTCATTCTATGAGGTCTATATCACCCTGATACCAAAACCAGACCAACGTACAACAAAAAAAGAAAACTACAAGCCAATAACTGATGAACACAGATGTAAAAATCCTCAACAAAATACTAGCAAACCAAATTCAACAACATTAAAAAGATTATTCATCATGATCAAGTGACATTCATCCCAGGGATACAAGGATGGTTCAACATATACAAATCAATCAATGTAATGCATCACATCAACAGAACAAAGGATAAAAACCATATGCTCACTACAATTGATGCTGAAAAAGCATTTCATAAAATTCAACATCCTTTCATAATAAAAAATTCTCAAAAAACTGAGAAAGAACTTACCTCAATATGATAAAGTCATATATGACAGACCCATAGCAAATATCATACTGAATGGGGAAAAACTGAAAGCCTTTCCTCTAAGATCTGGAACAATACAAGGATGCCCACTTTCACCGCTGTTACTCAACACAGTACTGCAAGTTCTAGCTACGGCCATCAGACAAGAGAAAGAAAGAAAGGGCATCCAAATTGGAAAGGAAGAAATCAAATTATCCTGGTTTGTAAACTATATGATCTTAAATCTATAGAAACCTAAATGTCCACAAAAAACCTATTAGAATTGATAAACAAATTCAGTAAAGTTGCAGGATACAAAATCAATATACAAAAATCAGCAGCATTTCTATATGCTAACAGTAAACAATCTGAAAAGGAAACCAAGAAAGTAATCCCATTTACAATAGTTACAAATAAAAAAAAATACCTACGAATAAACTAAACCAAAGATGTGAAAGATCTCTACAATGAAAACAATAAAATATTGATGAAAGAAGCTGAAGAGGACACAAAAAGTGGAAAGATATTCCCTGGTTGTGGATTGGAAGAATCAATATTGTTAAAATTTCCATACTACCCAAAGCAATATTATAAAGATTCAATGCAATCCTTATCAAAATACCAATGACATTCTTCACAGAAATAGAAAAAATAATCCTAAAGAAGTGTATGTGTGTTTTTGGTAGAATATCTAATAGAATATGTTCCTGATCTTCTACAATGGGAAGTAAATATCATTAAAATATCAAGAAATAGCAAAAGTATGTTATTTTAAAAATATAGAGATGAGACACTAGAAGAAATAGTCCAAAAAAAATTAAAGTGACTATCTCTGGGAGGGGTACTCAGGGTGAAGAAAAATAAGAAAAAGGATTTACATATGTTAACCATCATAAATATAATTTTTCTAAAACCATCATTGATAAAATCTCAGTTCATTTCTCAAATTACCGCAACATACCGTTCAATAGCACGAAGCTTAACCTTATTCATATCCTTCAGAACATCCAGCATGTTTGGAACATCTTTATTTCTCTGGCTTTTTGAATGACTATAGTTGGTCTTACTGGCACCTGGGTGCTGTTTGTTAATTTCAGTCACTGAATTATCTGAGTCACAAATATTATTAGATCCTGGTTGTGTGGGAGGAAAACAGGGAGGCTGGAGAGAAGAAAGCTGAGGAGGGAGTGGTGGTGGAGGAGGAGGGGAGGAAAGCGTTGGACTTGGAAACTCATCTGGTTCCACACACAGCTGAGCAGCCCCCGATGATGGCATCTGTCCCAAACTTATGGTCCCATCATTCAAGTCCAAGGAGCCTAAAAACAAAGCAGTGAAAACATCATGCGAAATTCTCAAGTCATAATATAACACTAGTAAGAACCAAAGCAGGAGCATTTCTGTAATGCTAGTAAATATTAAAATAACAAAAAGGAGAATCAGTCCCATCTACTCAGTAACATGTATAAGAGTCAAGCCAAACTATGAATTCATTTTTTAATCCAATTGGGAATTTTCAGCTTAGGCCCAAACGGTAGGAGGGGAAGGAGAACTCATTTTAAAGAGAAAATGAAAAGTGTTTTTCAGTAATTCACATATAATCTGAACTTCATCCTCCATTAAAAAAAAAAAAGCTAAAACACAATCAACAACTTGTAGTTAGAAACACTCAAACTGAAGCATCCACTGTATAATGACACTGGATAAACAAGCATATTATTTTCTAGGCAAGAGCCTCAGATGGGTATTGAATATTTAATTTTTTCATAATAGATTTGCTCCTAAAGGACGATCAGTACAAATGATTGTTTTTTTAAAAAGTGTATATTTATATATCATTTTATTTATGTATGAATATAAATCATTGTATATCAATTTTTATATAAATATACATTGTATAATTATATATTACATAAATTATATATGTGTATTTATATGCATTTGTATATTTACATCTATATAATTTGTCTTTGCAATCATATTTACACACAGCCCTTACAACCAAATCTATTGTGAAAAGCACTCAATACCTATGTTGCTTTATATTTTATATACTCACATACACACATGTGTGTGTGTTTTTAAAGCAAGTTACATCTCTAAAAATTTTGAAAAGGATCATCTGGAAAACATTATTCAACTTGGTGGAAGTGTAGCAGCAATAACAAAAAACTATAAATATATGAGGCCTCAAACCTATATTCCTCTTTATTTTTTTCTTTTTTCTGAGAGAGGGTCTTGCTCTGCCACCTGGGCTAAAGTGTAGTGGGGTCATCATAGCTCACTGCAACCTCAAACTCCTGGGCTCAAGCGATCCTCCTGTCTCAGCTTCCCAAGTAGCTGGGACTAAAGGTGTGTGCCACCACATCTGGCTAATTTTTCTATTTTTTGTAGAGACTACGTCTCACTCTTGCTCAGGCTGGTCTCGAACTCCTATCCTCAAGTGATCCCCACCTCCTGCTCCAGCATCCCAAAGTGTTAGGATTACAGGGATGAGCCACCACACCTGGCCCCTATATTCCTCTTTCAAACCAATGCATTCTTCCTCTTTAATCTCTAGTGCTTTTCTGAAGAGCTAGAAAAGCTTACTTAGAAGACACTTTTTAATACAAAAATACAATCTTCAGTAATATAGCTAGCTCTCCTTTAAGCCAAAGCCATCTCCCTCATTACAAAAAAATGTATCTTGATTTATTCTGAATAAGCATCAGGTGTAATAATTTTATATACCCAACATCCTTTTATGATATGTTTAATGTTGTTCAGTTACTATTCAGAATTGGACTCACTTAAGTACTGGATGTTCTGTATGTTACTGTATGTAACATGGTGTATACAGCAATAGGCTATACAATGAGTATCATCTAACTCAAACAAAAATCCAATATTACTTACCAGAATTTGCACCATTTTTCAGTACCTGCATTTCCACAATTGCAGCGATCTGAGAGCGAAGAAAAGTTAGCTCATTTTCAAGGGCAGCTATTTTTTTAATTGCAGCTTCATTTACAGGCAGATCATTTTTCACTGGTTTGTTATGTCTTACAGCAGGTGACAGTGGATCCCAAACTAATGGCAAAGGATGGAAACATTCAATTTTCTCCTCTTCCTCATTTTCCCATATATTATTTCTGTGACTGAAAGGAAGGAAGAAATAAAGGGAGGGATGTTCTCTATCCAAAGAAGATTAAACTCTTTCAGGAAAAGCAAAACACAACATAATAAAATCAGAGCAACTCTCTCCCCTATGACTATGTCTAGTCTCACTGAGGACAAGCACGTCTCATTTAGCTTTACATTCCCAATATCAAGGGCACACTGCAGCCTCTAATAGATGACCAATAAGTGGCCAGGGAATGAAAGAACAACCCTTGCTTTTAGGTTACAAAACAAAAACAATTATCCTGTAATTGTTCTACCTATTAACTTGAAACACAGAGAATTTAATTTATTTAGAAATTCTACTTAAGGTACTACAGGGTCTTACATTCAAGATTATGTTAGAGGTAAGTTTATGGTCTTCTAACTTTTTGAAAATTGATAAGCCAGTTTGATAAATAATAAGTTTACCCAAAATATTTGAATAATTGACACAAATTGTGCTTATAGCCTCTAGCTGAATATACTAACACATAGGTTAGTACTCCCTAGGAGTAACACATCCAAATTTTGAAATATATTTAGCATCACTGACTGGTACATGAAAGCACTATATAAGTTTTGGCTAAATATATAAAATACAATAAATCTAGTACGCAGTATAGAAAATAGAACAAACATAATGATTCTGATATCACTTTAATAATCATTCCCTCCTAGGCCTGGTGTTAGGTTTAAAGGTACATTAAGAAAAACTGGCTAAAAATTGAGAAACAATCAATTATCCTTATTAGGAAGATATTAGGACACAGCACAGTATAGAGATAAAGCAAAAAAGCTCAATCAATATGAATGAACTTCATGGTATACAGTTGCACATTTGTCCGTTAAAAAAATGAATGAACTTCAACACATGCAAGAATTCAGGTTATAGCCTATACTCCACTTCCCAAGGTAAGCGTATAAAATTACCGAAATCTGAGATAACTGGATTCTTTATCATTTGCCACACACAAAACATCAGCAAAAGATGGAACAAGAGATCCACAGTTATCAGAGTCCACAGAGTTCAAGAATGGGATCAACTAAAGGAAAAAGGAAAAAAAAAGTCAGAGTTCTGCAGGGAGTCAGGAGAAGACAAACACCCCTTTGCATTAAATAAGTTAATCCAAAAGAAAAAGGATATTCAACAGAAAAACATGCACCTGTTAGCAAGAAAAAATACTGGGAAAAATTAAAGTCTAAGCATGCAGCAATATTCTCTCCCCTGGTTAATCTCATCTAACATAAAACAAAAAAGAACAGAAAAGAAGCTCCTCGAGTCTTGCTCACATCTGCCTATCTGTGTAAGTAATTACAGTCATGCACAGCATAACATTTCAGCCAGTGATGGACCACATAGACATGGCACATAAGCAAAACAACGTAGCTGAAAAATTCCCATTGCCTAGTGTTTACTATACTTGTTATTATTTTAGAGTGCACTCCTACTTAAAAAAAAAAAAAAAAAAGTTAACTGTAAAACAGCCTCAGGCAGGTCCTGATTCAGGAGCCATTGTTACCAGAGGAGATGACAGTGCTATTGCCCCTGAGGACCCTCCAGTGGGACAAGATGTGGAGGTAGAAGATAGTGATAATCCTGACCCTGTGTGGGCCTATGTCAATGTGTGTTTGTGTCACACACTGACTTACCCAGAGCAATTTCCAGTCCTGCAAGCTGCATTCATGGTAAGAGCCCTGTTCAAGTGTACCATTTTTTATCTTTTATTCCATATTTTTATTTTACCTTTTCTATGTTTAAATGTTTAGATACACAAATACTTACCATTGTGTTACAGTTGCTTACAGTATTCAGTCCAGCAATATGCTGTACAAACTTGTAGCCTAGGAGCAACAGGCCATGCCATATGGCCTAGGTGTGTAGCAGGCTATATCATCTAGGTTTGTGAACTCTATGATATGTTCACACAAGGACAAAATCACTTAATGATGCATTTCTTTGAATGTATCCCCACCTTTAAGCGACACATGGTTAGATTGAAATAGATAAAACCCACAAAAACATATGTGAAATGACTTGTTTCCAGGGGTAAACTAAAGGTTTTTGGCTTGCAGGCAACATTTCTTCCTTTGTTGTTCTACCCTATATCCATAGGAGTACCTAGGATTATTTCACACAGTGCTTAAACAATGCATGTTGACTGACTTACCTCAAAATTAGGTCTTCGACAAGGTTCTAATGGAAGCATTTTCCCAATAATACGAACGATGCTCCGAGTTGATCCATAGTCTTTACTTTCCCAAATCAGCAAAACCTATTTAAAGATAAAGCATTATTTTAAATGTACTCTGATTAAGCACATTTACGTACCTATGAAAAAAGGGAGATGTAAGAGATGCAATAACATTTATTTTTAAAAAGAAAATATAGGATGGCATATGCAAAGTATCTTCTTCAGAGAATTAGCTTTATTAATTTTTTTTTAAAAAAAGGATAGGAGTAAACATATATACATTCCAGGAAGATCTTTTTAAAAAGCACAATTCATTTTGTTCTATTTGTGATAATATTCAAATACCTTAAGGAACCTTGTTCAGAAAAACTGCCTCCTCTGCCCCTGCCTAAAAATCTCATCTTTTGGCCCAATCAAAAATTGACAATTTCAATTTATCAAACAATGAGGTCATACAGAATATTCTTACATAATTTCCTTCAAAGGAGAAATAAAACGGGAAATAAATAAATCAGGTCTTAGACGATTCAAGTAGTTATTTACATACAGAAGAATTTATCTGCTGGAAGTTGGTTCTTGAAAAGGTATTAGAAGTGAAACGCGCTACTATAACTCAAATAATACTTTGTCCTTTAGCTTAGGCTTCCCATATTGGTGTAAACTATTGCCATAGGAACCACCCCCCCCAAAAATAACGACATAATAAATTGGACTTTTCATCATTTTTCTAAGATCCCATAATAAGGACAAAATTTAGGATGAGCAACAGATGTAAGTAGCATCCTCATAAAATATCCAATAAGCAGTACATCTAGTAAGCAGGAACTTACTAGGACTAAGGACTAAAACTGAGATTAGAAAAATGGATTTGGGAATCACTGACATACTGAACACATGATATAGGTAAAAATCAAAGGCATAGGCCTAGGCAAGACTAGAAAAAAAGATTTGGAAGTCGTCAGCACATAGCATCCTTCTGAAGAAAGTCATGCCATTCCTCTGCTTTTAAATGGCAACAGCTCTATATTTATCTGATCAAATCCAAAGATTTGAGTCTAACACTGAATATTGACTGCATCACTAGCCTCAGTCTTTCATCATTTCTGTCAGCCCAGTCTCCACAACATACTCTACGTGTTCCACATTCAGAACATGTAGAGTTCTGATCTAACCAGTTTCCACCTGTCTTTAAATAGCCAATTTACATTCCACTACAAATTTGGTTATTTCTGCTCTCATCAACTTCCTAAATTCTATTCAGTTCTAAACTAGTTCCAATGAGTACCACACAATAGGACACATAATTGACTTTGTTTCACTTGAAGTGGTCTCTCCCCCATTAGATTGTGAACCCCGAAGACAGAGACAGGCTTGCATTCCTTTTGAATCCTTCAGTGAAGTACTTATCAACCATGGGTATACTAGAATCACCTAAGAGGCTCTCCAAAAGAAATATAATACAAGCCACATATGCAAAATAAATATTCTAGTAGCCAGATTTGAAAACAGAAACAGGTGAAATTAATTTTCTTAACATATTTTATTGAACTCAATACGTATATACAGGTTGAATGTTCCGTCTTCAAAATGCTTGGGATCAGAAGTGTTTCAGGATTTTGGAATACTTACATATATGTACATAATGAGATATCTTGGGGATGGGATCCAGATCTAAACACAAAATTTATTTATGTTTTATATACACCTACACCTTATACACATAGCCTGAAGGTAATTTTATACAGTACTTTTAATAATTTTGTGCATGAAACAAAGTTTGTATACACTGAACCATCAAAAAGCAGAGGGGTCACTAGCTCACCCACCCATGTGGACAATCTCCGGTTGTTTGGCATCACCATCATTCCTGACTCTGAATTTATATGCTACTGATAAGCAATCATTTTCTTACATTACTCACACATAAGTATTTTATGATAAAAAATGTACTATTAATACAGCGAAAAACTGTGTTTAGGGTAACTAAGCAGCACAGTAGCATCACCAGAATACCTGTATTATCATTTCAGTAGGTAATCAATATTTTTTAAATCCTAAGATTATTTTACACTTTTTTCATACTAAGTCTTCAAAATTCACCTATAGCAGATCTGAATTCAGACATTTCAAGTACTTAAAAGTAACATGTGTGCCAGATAGCACAGCCTAGATGATATAGATCCCAGACCTATCTAAAGTAGAATCTTTGGAGGTTTGAGCACTTACATTGAAAGTGTTCTATGGACCATTCATATGTGCACCACTGCTAAGAACCACAGGCCTAGAGGCTTTGCTACAATGAGGGCTACGTATTATACATATAGAATCATCCTAGAGTTGGGTTAACTCTCAGTTAACTTAAATGATACCTTCCTATCTTGCTCTGCAGTTTCCATCCTGACAAACTCCGGTCCTCTTCTCTGACTTCTTCCTTGCCATCTTCACTATTATTATGATTTCCTCTCTTTCCTCTGTTCTTAGTCCAGCACCCACATTTTGACTTTACTGATTTCCCTACCAAGCATGGATTTTCTGGTTAATTATTTCAGTGATATGTTCAGTGCCATTCGAAAATGGTTTATTTCTTTGATATTATGTATTCCCATACTGCTAATGAATAAACTACCCTAACAATGCTTAGCTAGAAAAAAAAAATCACAAACAACAATATTAAGAAAAAGTATAAATCCATGATGACTTCAGCTGGGTCCTCACAAGTAATTCTGCAATCCCTTCATAAGATGTTATGCGCTATATACTACGTCACCCAGAGCAATCTCCAATCTGAAATCTCTAACACCATCACTTCCATTGCCTGCAAGTGACCTTGTCTCTGTACCACCTACAGAACCAAGGATATTGTCTTAGATGTAGATGTTCAACAAGTAGACAAAATTGGATTTGCTTATAATACTCAGGTCTAAGTCATCCTCTCTCCTTCACATTTATTCTGCATTGGTTAATAAATTACCTTAAATATAACAGTTTTATTTATCTAAGCAACAAATGTAATTCTGTGAAGGTCATGTCTGTATTTTGCTTCCTTTGAATCTTCTCTTGGCATTTGACCCATCAGGTAAACAGCTTCTCAATAATCCTATCCCTTTTAAGACTTAAACTATTTAATATCAAAGCTATACAATTGCAAACCCACCTTTGTTCCACCTAAAGAGAAGCAACAATTTCACCTTAAATTAAATGTTTACATATAAATTATTTTCAAAAGGAGACCCAAGAACAAATACAACAGATTCGTTTAAATCCATTAAAAGACATTTACCTGGTCTATAGGGACACCAAAATATTCCAGCATCCTTCTTAAGATATTCAATATGAGAGACATTGATGAAGCAAATACAGAAGAAAATTCAAGGAAACATAATCAGTCTCTTGGTACCTTTGGGAAAAATTTTAGAAAATATTACTCTTAATAAACAATTGCAACATAAATTGTGTTCAATATCCTGGAAGAGTCCTTTCGTTACACATTACACCATCAACTAATTTCTCCTGGCCAGCATTATTTTGAAGGAAGTCAGAGAAAGGAAATGGAAAGGGAAAAGAAAAGGGAAAGGGGAAAGGGGAAGGGAGAAAGGGAAGGAAAGAAAAGAAAAGAGAAGAAAGAGTGAGGCTGGGATAGAGGCAGAGGATCGTAAAGGAAATTTTAATTTAGATGTCAATCAACAACAGACTGAGTGAACACTTAGCAGGGAAGGCTACCAGTTGCTTTCGACGCAAAGCTTGCTCTTTCCTAAAAGCTTTAGGCTGAGACTCAAGAGAGCGGTGAGTTCAGCTGACCCTTGCTTGAAAGCAGGCAAGGGCCCGACTCAAAGTTTTAACAAAATGAACAGTAGCTCTTCTCACAATCGTATCGGAGTACCACCCATCCCTCTTAGCTCACTTTAAAGATAAGGAGCAAGAACCCCAGATAGGTAACGTCACGGAGTCACCCCACTGGTAAGAGGCCGAGACCAGAACCCGGTCGTGTCACTCGCTTTGGCCACAAGCTTCCTACGGGGCTGTCCAAACGCAGCACGGTGGCCTTGCTCACCTTCCTCCGGAGCCGAGCCTCCCGGCAACACGAGAACATCAACGCGTTATGATTCCCTGTCTCGGAATCCCCAGTCGGAGAGCTCCGGAGTGCGCTGGTCCTGGTTCAGGAGAGTTCAGACGTCCACCCCGTGTCCGCCTGCGCGCTCCGGCTTGCAGGCCACAGGCGGCAACCACGACCTCAGGAGGGGTATGAGGTCGACCCGGGGCCAGGCGCTGAGCTCCTTGCCCAGCCAGGGCAACTCCGCGGGAGGCGCAGCCGCCTCCTTCCGCTTCCAACCAACCTACCGCTCGCCCACACCTCAGGACATACTTCCGCGTCCCTGGACGAAAATCAAACTCCGCGGGCCAAAACCCGTATCTGACCTCATTGGACAAGGCTGAAGATCGGGGCTTCTGATTGGTCATTCCATGACGCCTGCCCATTCGCGGCAATTCGGCCAGGCCTGCGAAGCTACCAAGTTTCTACTTCCCATGAGGGCGGGTCTTCCGTAAGGCAGCCAATAGAAGCCAAGAGGCCGCCGGTGGGCGGAGCGGGCCACGCGGGGACGGTGACGCACGCGCAGGACGCGGTTTTAGGTTTCTTGGGAGCTAAGTACCGGTGTCGTTTAAGCCTGGTGTTTTGGGGCTATCGCTGGCCCGGAGCTGGGCTCGCGATCGGGAGTTGCTGCACTACGTAGCTCTTCACGGCGAGTGTGTCACCCACGACAGTGGACCCGAAGCGGGCCCGCCCTCCCAAGTTCTCCTGGATGCAGAGTCGCCATGTATTTTTTGGTCATTCCACTCGTTCATTCAGCGAGTATCTGTTAAATACCTATGCGACTAACAGAAGCTAAGCACTACCCTCGAGGAAATAAATCGATTTGCAGCTTTGTAGTAGTTAGGATTTTTCTTTCACGAAACGCTCCTACTTATCCAGGCTACCAAATATGGGCCGGACAACTCCCCTGGCCTGGTGGAGTATGGCGAAGGGATAGCTATGTCATGACAGGTGAGATCCCAAGTTTTAATTCTGATTTGAGGTTACTGGCCTCATACGAAATAGCTTCTTTTTCTCTTATTTCAGCAAGAAGTGCACTGGAGTGACATGACAACTTAGGATAATTGTGCCTGTTGCTGACCTAATAAAAAATGGGAAAAGTTTGAACTAATTTCTCCGTGGCCGACATCATTTATTCATTCAACTAATACTGCATGTCTGTTGTGTGCCATGCACCATTCTAAGCATGGAAAATGCAGTAATGAGCAGGGAAGGTCCTTCCCCTTCTGGAGCTTACGTTCTAGTGGAGACCTCAGCTTTTTGTGAGCACCAAACATAAATAGCATCTCTCCTTTCCCTTATTTCTCTTTATAGTACTTATCTCCATATATATTTAATGCTCCCCCTACCACCAAACTAAATTGTAAACTCCATGAGAACAGGAACATTGTTTTAATCCATGCAGTATCCCCAGGGCTTTAGAAGAGTGTCTGGTATTTAATAGGCTATTCAATCTATTTATTTGATGGACAAAGTAACTGGATATGGGGTGAGAGAAAACAGATGATCAAGGATGATTTGGGACTAAGCCAACTGGCAAAACAACAATAGAAATTATAGTGATATGCCCAGCAGTCTGAGCTGGATAAGCATGAAAGTAGGGACAAGAGAAGGGTGACGCACAATGTAAAAGTAGAAGGCAAATGATCAGAAACCCTACATGGAATGAGCAAGTCATAATTTTCTCAAGTTCCTTGTTCTTCCCTTTTGCCCTCATAAGTGAATAAATCATGACTTTATAACCTACCCCCTTTCTGTTCTCTTATCAAACAGCACATAATAGAGCCAGAATGAAAATATCCCTGAGGACAATGGAAACCACTACTCCTCGAGCTACATATAACATAGCTCAACATTACAACTCTGATTTAGGTAGCAAGGTGGGCAAATGCTACATCCATCAATGATTTTTTTTTTTTTTTTTTTTGAGACAGAGTCTCCCTCTGTTGCCTGGGCTAAAGTGCCGTAGCGTCAGCCTACCTCACAGCAACCTCAAACTCCTGGGCTCAAGCAATCCTTCTGCCTCAGCCTCCCAAGTAGCTGGGACTACAGGCATGCACCACCATGCCTGGCTTATTTTTTTTCTATATATTTTTAGTTGGCCAATTAATTTCTTTTCTATTTTTTCGTAGAGACAGGGTCTTGCTCTTGCTCAGGCTGGTTTCAAACTCCTGACCTTGAGCAATCCACCCGCCTCAGCCTCCCAGAGTGCTAGGATTACAGGCATGAGCCACCGCACCCAGCCATCCATCAATGATTTGCTGACAACTTTCCCCTAAATTATTTCTTCAGAGATCCTTCCGGTATTTTGCTTACCAAAGCATTCATATTACATTTTGACAATAACCTTTTGTGAAATTTGACATTAACATTTTTATTGCTCATTTTTACATGAATTTAGGTTTTCCTGAACTCTTAGAGCTGAGTTTAGGAAAGCTCTTCTGACTTCACAGAGCTACCTTTTCGGTTTTTGAGGAGCATTCATGAATATGGTGGCTTGCTTTGAAATTTTCCTGTATTCCCCTCTCCCTTTATCCTGTTTAGTGAGACTTCAGCTTCAGTATGGTCTCCTCAGGGTAAACTACTCCAGCGGTCCTGTGGGCATTTGTACCTCACTATAGAAGAGGATAAAATCTCAAAGTTTCAGCCACTTCCCAGTGAATGGCTGTTAGCTAATTTAAGATTCTCCTGTTCTCAAGTCAATCAGACACTGCCCCAATTCGTCCCTCTACTCTCATAAAAACCAATACCAGGCAGGTTGGTGATGTCTCCAACTGCTGATATTTGAAGATTCATGAAAACAGCTTAACACCTAATTTTATTGCTAACTGCTGGCCATAGGTATTTGGTTTTGCTCTCTAGCTGCCAACATTTTTCCAGAATCACTTATACATTTTCTTATAGTTAATTATTATACTATGTTCTGGATCCCCATGACCATAAATGTTTTCTTCATCTTGGCACACCCAATGCCAGGCATAATTTTTCAATGAATTCATGAATAGAGAGAGGCTAAGGACTAGGTTAGACAAAGGCTAGAAAGATATGTACTCAAGAGCCAACTGCCCAGTGGAACCCCTAAGACTTGTAACTCAAGACTGGTGAACTCAAATTACTATAATTACCCTAAGTAATGGGGCAGAATACAACACAGTAGGAAATAGTCTCTCCAACATTAACCACAGGAGTCTCGTGAAAGGGTGATCCAAACTGAGATGCACGCGCCCAGAAAGGCCTTTCCCCTCACAAGTTTTACATTTCAAAAAGAAGAAAAATACGTATGCCTTTTTCCTTCTGCATTGCTTATACTTCAGGCTACTTAAAAGCAGTAGTAAAGCAATACATAAATTGTGCCAGTGCAAGTTAAAAGATTACACACATCAGAAGAGTTTCTTTATACCTTTATAATTATTTATTCAAGCATATTTAAATACTGTTTGAGACTAATTAAGACCAAGATTCTTTGATATTAAAACGTTTCAAAGTAAGTTATCCTGAAAAATTCCTCTGCTTTTTTGTATTGACAATAGAAACCACAGTTGAAACCAGCTACTTATGTTAATATATATCTATTACCTACTATACATACATTGCTACAATAGCAATTTATAGATATAGTTTTAAAATTATAAAATCTAAGTTAAATGTTTAAATACTAAAGGCAGGACTTTTAATAGATCTATATAAAATAAAGTTTAGGTTTGGCTTAGCGTTTGAATCAATAGGCCTTTATATCATCTGTAACTACTCACACTACTTTTTAATTGAACAAAAATATTACGCTATAGCTAAACCTCTCTAAAAACATAAAAGTGAACTGCATGATTTCTCCAGCCCCATTATTTTTAGAACATTCATGACTTACTGATTATGTCATGTGTTTCCTGATACAGTCTTATGTTCACAAGTAGGGATGGCTTGAGAGTTGGGTTAAAACCTAGAACACTGAAATCAGTTTAAAGGATGTCCTTCCGGTCTCATTCTGCTTCTGGACCATCCAGTCCAGTTATGCAGTAGGCCTCCTGATGTTTCCATTTCATTTTTCTCGTGTTTAGTGATAATCAACCCAAGTAATTTTCAATACTGTCATGGTCCATATGAACTTTAAATATTTATAAAAATTCCAAATAACTTATAATCTTACAGCTAGTGTCAAATTACTTATCATCCAAAGATTTGACATGTCATAAAGGATATGGCATAAAGTCTTAAGATTTAAAATAAATGCTATATTGCTACACTTTTTTCTATGTTGTAATAGGAAAGAACAACTTAAATTTTTAAGTTACTATGGGTAACTTTAGTTGATAATATCCAGTAAAGCAATAAAGCATAGCACTTTAGAGTGCAATGTAGTATGCAATCCACAGAACTAGAAAAAAGTTCAGGCATCAGGTAACACAGCATGCCTGACAAGGAGCTAGCCAGATTCTCTATACCCCCACACAAAATGTGCTATTCACAAGCTGTGTTCTACTTTTTAAGTATATAGTTATCAAGTATCAGCTCATTATATTGAGCTAATAAAAATCTAAGCACCTATGATTTTATCTGCTGGCTCTGTCTTCCAAAATAAAATGAGGAGGCTGGACAAAGTGGTATCAAATACCATTCTCCTGGTCCTGTGCGATTTGAATGACTCTTCTCTGGGAAAGCTCTTTAAGTACTTGAACGTGGGTGTCATATCAAGGATCTATCTCAGTAATCACTTTTCTACAGCAAACTTACTTTTTCCAACTACTTACATGACATTATTTCAGACCTAAAGCTCCTAGAACTCTATCCTTTAAATATATTAAATGTTTTCTCTTCAGACATGGTACTCCAAAACAATACATAGGGTTGATTTGAACAATGGATAAAAAAATAAACTATCTAACTTTTCTGTTTATTGCAATCTGAACCCTCTCCTGTTTGGCACATTTTTAAGACAGCTTACATTGCATTAGGTTTTAGCTGCAGCCATAAAATTAACTGGCTTGTTCCAATCAAATCTCTATAAATACGCAGTTAGCATTCTCATATTTTAACTCAGGGAGCATTTATTACATATCTATGTATGCTATTTGAAATGCCAAGTGCTAAAATTTTATTCTGGCAAAGACACAAGTTAATAAAAGAAACCTGTTTTGTATATTAATTTCCAATTATTTGTAGCCTAACTCATTTGAAAAAGGATAGGGCTCATAGATATATAAAATACCTATAAAAATATAAGAATTTATATTTATATATGTAATGCATGAATAAAAATGAACAAGGACACACACTGCCTTATCTTGTTCACTGCTCCAGTGCCTACCTCACAGAACTGAATACTTATCAAACTAATGAAACAAGACACAGAACTTAAAAATTGCAAGAAATATTCATGCAGCATTTGCTTTGAGACTTACACACTCCAATCTAAAAGCAATACCTGCAACACTACTGTATTCAGGTTAAGACTGTTTTTAGGCCTCTTATTTATACCATTATACTCTGGCATTATGCCCTCAGCCAGCAGGAAAAAAGGTTACAAGAAAGTCATGTGAAACACTGTTCTATTCTCATTCTAGGAGTACTTACTCTAGAAAACATCTCTGACATCTTAATGAAAACCTAAGGACAAAGTAGCTCTTGAGTTTTGGTATCAGGTATAGTAATGTTTCTTGGAAAGTTTCATTTTAGACACTGAAAACTGTGTACCTTATTTCTCTGATTTAGCTACTAGTGGCCAATTCAAGCTCCTGTAGATTGTAGAGATGGACTATTTTAGCCAAATACCCATTTTCACAAGGTAAATTGGGCAACAAGGAAAGTATCTTGTTGCTGAAGTCAGGAATACAGGATAAAATCAAGATATAACAAATAATATTGTCCTGGGTGGGCCAGACAGCTAAATCTGTAACTACATTAAAAGCCCTATGTCTTTTTTTCCCAAATATCTGATCTACCCACATCCCAACTAGAGTTTTATATCTAAAGCTGAAGTTCCAGAATCATTTTAATTATAGAATCCAGTTGTTAACTGAGCCTCACCTTTGGTAAAGGACAAATACAATTCACATTTATAAATTTAGAAGATCATATTAAGGATATGAAGGAAAACAAAGTATACTTTGAAAATCAGAAAGGACTCTAAGAATGTGCATATTTTACTTAGTTTTCCAGTAAGTCATAAATGGAACTATTAATATTTTTTCTTTTAAATAAGTCAACAATTTTTCACTCCAAGTACTGTCAAAGATGTGACTCTCATATCCCATTTTCCAATTAAAAGTCCAAATTCAAATAAAATTTTTTTTGAGACAGGGTCTCACTCTGTTTCTGGGACTAGAGTGCAGTGGCCTCATCATAGATTACTGTAGCCTCAAAGTCCTGGGTTCACATGATCCTCCTGCCTCAGCCTCCCAGGTAGCTAGGACTACAGGTGTGTGCCACCACGTCCAGCTAATCTATTTTTTGTACAGACTCGGTCTTGCTGTGTTGCTCAGGTTGGTCTCGAACTCTTGGCCTCAAGAAATCCTCCTGCCTCATCCCCTGAGAGTGCACGTTATGGGCCACCATGCTCAGCCTATCTTCTGAATTTTAAAAGTGCTACAAATATAACTAAAATGTTCACAGGAAAAATTTTTCCTATGTACAGGTTGTAATTAAGACACATTCTTTTCTAGTAGTGGTGATGAAATGCTATCCCAATGCCTGTTCTTTCTTTTTCTTAACCAATGGGATCCATTTTTATAGCCCAGGGTTTAACTCAGTAACAAAAACAGAACTGGCACCCTCATTTAAATGTACAATTTTGGCCCCAGCAGCACAAGTGATACACCCTAATCATTATTGCAGGTTTCTAAAACATAAGGAGTCCAGCTCATAAATCAACACAATCGCTGAGGCTCTTGCATCAGATAATGGAATACAACAAATTTCTGTACATCCCTGAATTCTAAGAAACTTTAAAACTTGTTCATTTAGGCTGGGCATGGTGGCTCCCGCTTATAATCTCAGCATTTTTGGAGGCCGAGGCAGGGAGATCACTTGAGGCTTGAAGTTCAAGACCAGTCTGGGCAACATAGTCAGACCCCATTCTCTACAAAAAAATTTTTAAAAATTAGCTGGGCATGGTGGCACACACCTGTGGTCCTAGCTACTTGGTAGGCTCAGGCAGGAGAACTGCTTGAACCCAGGAGTCCGAGCTGGCAGTGAATTGTGATTGGACCACTGCACTTCAACCTGAGAGACAGGGCAAGACCCTCTCTAAAAAACTTGTTCATTTAAAGCTCATTAAAATAGACTCCTAATTTTTAATACCTACACCAATAAAATGAATAGTTAAACCCTTGACGTTCAGATTTAACAACAGTGTTTCAGCTATTTGGGAATCCTAAACATACATAACAGATACTACTCCCTAATTTTAAGGCATACTCAAGAGACTGAATTTAGGCTAAATTAATCTCACAACTATGAAATTTACTTCTCCATGTGCCTTTCCTATTGAGCAGCTTCATACATTAGGAAGCCCTCCGTACTGCTCTTCTGAATGTGAAAGGATACTGCTCCATATGGAAATGTAAGGTATACCCCCCGAAGGTTTCCAGTTGAAACTCAGCAAAATAAGTTAAATGTCCCTAACAAAAACACAGTATACTTTCATATAAAAAACTTGTATACAACATTAAAATCATCCAGTATATTTAAGCTACCAATGATCTTACCCATCCTTTTACACACAGACACACACAGACACACACACACACAGAGTTCTTATTTATCTCACATTATTAATGGATAACTTGCCATTTGAGTCAAAATGTGTCAATTCATCTTAGCACACAAATTTGTGTGAAAATACTTTGTGTAAAGCTGATGGAATGGCACACTTTATATTTTAAATAATCTATAAAAGGAGCATGGTAAGAATTATACTGGATCTTACCCAAAGTGAACAAAGACTAACTTAAAAAGACAATTCTTTTTAGTTACTAGCTACTATATTTTTAGAAAGGAAGAGAAGTAATCTCCATCATAATATTATGGCTGACAAGGTTCCACAGTAATACGGAAAAAGGAAGACTAAACTAAGAAATCTGGAATTCTTATATTTTTTTAATAATTGCTTACTTAAACTTACCAACTGTAAAATTTCCCATTTTCCCAGGGGAGACAAAAAACATTAAAGAAAGGTTTGAGGAATTTTACAAAGCATTCATCAAGCCATACCACATCAGCAATTTTCCTAACAGATGAATTGATACTAGAAATAGGACACAGAAATGAGTTGTATAGAACAGACATTAGGAATAATCTCAAAATCAGGTAAACAAACAACAGCTATTACCACTTATGACATTTTATTGGCATATGACAATTTACAAGGGTCCCTGTTGCATTATACATTACACTGAGTAAGAATCGTTTAGCCATCTACATTCATTCTTATTGGATATTTTTTCTCAAATTATAATTAAATTCCCAACATTGATTTTACCCATGACAATGGGAACAACAGTAATTCCTTGAAGTAGACTGTAACTGGAAAAACATATTTTGCTTTTAATATAAAAATTCCTAAGATGTTGAAAGGTATACATATATGCCTAAAACTGAGTCATGGCCTTCTTAAACAGCTTTATTCATTCTTTGTGGAAATATCCTTTGGTTCCTTTTTATTTCCATTCTCTAGGCAAAACGAAGTCTGTTAATGCAGGTTATCAATGAGTTATTTCCTGGCACTTGTAAACAAATATCCTTACTAAGAGGAACCGTTCAGCCTTTATAACATGTCATAAAGTGTGAAGTTAAATTGTGGTTTAAAAAAATACACAGCCTACTTTTTATATGCTTGGCTCTGAAAAAGATAACATCCACAATGGCATTCTATTGTGGAGTTCTCACAATCACCCTGGCCTACTAGAATACAGTATGGTATGATACTCTTTCCTCAAGTTTGTTTAAGAGAACAGAAGTAACCAAAGGTTAAAGCAATGCATTTGTACTTAAAATATAACCTTACTTAAGGAATTAAGTAACTTTATCCCCACTCCCTATTAAATAATTTCTCAGCAAATCCCCTTTTTCCTGTTAAGTGGATAAATAAAACTCCACATTTATAGTCATGCATATAGATTTGATGTCTAACCAAATAACTGTTATATGTTTATTTGTATAAAATAAAATGGCCATGAAAATTCTGTGTTGAGGTTTACATCCATGTTGCTTTCACATGTATTATTCTAAATAGGGGAACATTAATTATGTCCTGATAAATTACTTTGGCAGGTATTTCTTCTGCTTTATAGACAATTTTAAAAAGACAAAATAATGGAGTAAATCACACAATACTAAGGATCTTAGGGCCATAAACATCACATATATTGAGTTTGGTTTTAGTTTTAGTTTTGTTTCCAACAGCTCTTAATAAATGTCCCTGGCTATAATCAAGGTGCAGAGACACAATGCAAATCACCAAAAGTATGGATAAAAGAGCCATACACTAAAGATCTTCAAAAGTTTACACTGACAGAATAAGCATTATCTTTTAATGCAAACACAATTCTGTTGCTGAATTTACAAATGAAATGTGGCTAGTTTTACATATGCTCATAAAGCAGACAAACGTTAACACTGAAATTTACTATTTCAGATTTCCATTCAAGAGTTATCAAAATAAACATAAAAGGTAATTCACATTTGAAAGATTATCTACTGAAAGATAAACCCTTGAGAAGAAAAAGAAAAAGGCATTTTACAAACTGCAACTGAAATAGAGGAAAAAATAAAAACCAAGTTAGATCAATGCTGCAACAAGCTTCCTGCCAAAACTTTTTATTGGTGACATTTGAAAAACAGGTTACTTAAAATACTACTAATGAACAGCATGTTGTGTTTGCCTATTTTTTCTTATGGTTACACTACAAACTAATGTTTCAGCTGTCTAAAAGCTCAAATGAATATGTAAGATATGAAATCAGGTATTAAAGTACCAACTTATTCTGCAGGATAATCCTCCTCCATACCAATGCCAGGATTACAGGTTCTCTTCTGTTTTTTTATTACTAAGACATTTGGTAGGAATAGGGTTTTTATTTGCAATATTATTACAAACCAGTTTCCTCTTTCAAATAGCTGAAATCTAAGACCATGACTCAAACTATCAAGTAAGAATAGGAAGAGAACACTTAATATTGAACCCAAATAGGAAAGGCTTCCAAGAATGTTTTTTATAGGCCACTGCTTGTTTTCAGAAAAAAATAACATTTTCTCAAACTTTTCAATCTAATTTTTAATAGCTTGTACTTTTTAGCTATTGGCAAAGCTTTTTTTCCTTCTTAAACATTTGCTCAAGTGTTAAACTAGTGTAGTTTTACCAAATTAACAACTTCTTGGTGTATTTCCAAAATTAGTCACCCTACAATGTAGTGTGTTCGAATTAAGCTGGTGTATACAGTTAAAATAATTAGTGTGGACTCTATAAACAATTTCTGTTCAGGGATTTGTATGTAGAGCTAACGTTTACTTCAGAATAAAACATTAACAAACAGGGAAGGAAGAGAATCAGAACTTTCACAGAGCTGTACTTGACCATATCTTATAGACAAAGCAGAATTACAATGCATATAACAAAAACAGTAAAAGTTTCTTTTTAAAAGTTGATAGTTACAAATATGGTACGTAACAATTTTCTACTTTATTTCAGTACAATTTTCAACATACAGTCTACTATTTCTCAAGATATTTGAAGACTTAAAACAAAATTTCTATAGACTACTTGCAAACAGTAAAATTTAAGTAAAATGCTTTTACATTCTTATTTGAAAACAAAAATCAGGTAAAAAAAAATGGTGGGTGCAAGTTCTGCTCTCTGTTGCAATCTTACTTCATATTTACTATTCCTAAGAAGAAAAAAGAAAGAGACATTAAAGATTAAAAAAGATGTGGAGAGTGAAAAGGAACTATTAATAATCACTGTTCCTAAAAATTAAATAATTTGCCCACCAAACCCATACCAAAGAAAATCTGACAGAACTACAGGTTGAAATTTTCTACCTTTTCCTCCTTGCGTCTGTCCTTCTTTTCTTCATTATTTTCCAAGGTCTCTTCTTCATCTTCAACAATCCCATCCCCTTGGTATTTGTCATGAGTCCATTTTGGACTGCTACCTGATTTTTTGAAGTTAAAGCGCCCTCTGCCACGTTGAAAAGTACCACGACCTCTTCCTCTTTTGGCCCAATAATCCACACCATCATCTCTGTCGTCATGCTACAGAAAAGTTAAAAATAATTGTCAATGAAATGTCTTTCTTGTAAAGATGATGATTACTTCTTCAATCATAGGTCATGGCATTAACCTTCTGAAGACTGGGTATATGAGATTGGTCATAGTCTAAAACACAGTAAAACCAGACTGAACTTTTCAAGAAAAGTATGTTTCATTGTCAAGATACTTATTATCTTACTAATTAAGTAACCCAAGGACTGCGGTTGCCCCAGAAAATTGTTTAGAGAATCTCAATTGCTAAACTACTGCTCATTTTTCAGAATTCTGACTTTTTTCTTTCCATTATCATTTCAATCTAATTCCATTTATTACTATGCTGCATGCAATAAGATAAAATAACCCATCTTTTCCCAACAAAATTACCTTAGTCATAAAGATGTGGCAGAAAGTTATAAAAATGTCAATACATTATAAAATAATGTTCACTAATAAAATAGGTCATATGAATTTTATACATTACATATAAAGGCAGATTTTAAGGTCGTATGAATTTTATACCTTACATATAAAGGCAGATTTTAAATTCCTACTGAGATTAAATCTAGATCAATGTACAGTACTTATCAATCTTCTGGGCTAGGGAATTTCAATGACAAATTACAATAACATAGTTCCCAGAGTAATGCCTAAGACCTTTTCTTCTTTACCACCCTGAAATACTGCAGCTATCACATTCCAAACTTAATTTTTCATTAACTATATTTGAATACAGATGTTCCCCAAATTACAAATTATTCTTTTAAGCAAAACAATCTGCAAAACTGAAAAGTACTTGACTTTGTAGGTAAGTAGAGATGAGGATTACATTCCAAATACAAAAGGCCAAGTTCTCCTATATGTAATTCAATTAATTACTGCCCACCCTAACTTAGTAACTCTTAAATCTGTTGCCCCAAAAAATGAGAAATAAGGCAAAATGATGCCGCTTTATGAGAAAACAAGTGTAATACAAACAGCATGTTGCATAACCTCTGGAGTACTGGTACTGATCAATTTTCCAAAAGCCACTAAAACTGTTTTTTTAATACGTGATATAATACTTTTTTTCCCAAAACATAAGAGCGTGCGTTTGGGTGTATTTGTTTAATACAGATTACCCTCCTTCATGACCTGAAAAGCTCACAGACCACATGAAAGAGCACTTAGCAACTGCTAATAATTGACCTTTACCAAACCAATGAAAAATCACCAGCTAGAGGCATACACGACTCCATAAACAATGAATTTCGGACCTACTACAAGTATATTTAAATACATCAAGAAGAGTTTACCTGAAAACCCAAAATAAACTTCAAAACAGTCTGCCATTCGAAATGATACCTATTTGATAACATAATTTCATGCTCCCTTAATGCAATAATACATCTAACTCCAGAGTCTGGTTTTTTTTGTTTGTTTGTGATATTTACTCAGTATTCCATGAATTTTTGAGAATCAGAGGCAAAAAAGTTTTAGAGTAGAGGCATACATTTAAATTTTAATAGAAATTGTCTTTGGGCAACCTTTCTAGAATTTACTTCCTCATTTTAATAAAGGGAGATACCCTTGAGAGAACACAGAAGGTTGGTAAAAAGTGCCTGGCCCAGTGTCTGACAAGCAAAATTCAATAAATAGTGGCAATAATAACATTTCTACCTGCTCAATGTGGTTACAGCACTGTTCTGAGCACTTTACCTGTATTTGCTCATCTAATCCTCACAACCACCCTGTAAAATACTGTTACTTTTCTCATTTTAGAGATAAAGAAATTGAGGCACAGAAAATTAAGTAACTTGCCCAAAGCCACAAAGCTAGTCCTTTCCACTATCTCTTATAACTATCACCCATAAAATACATTTCCCAGACAACCTGGTGGCAGTAAATGATTACCACACAGTAGGCAGCTAAGAGTTAGCAGAAAGAGAAGGCAATGACAAAGCTAGATGCTACAGTTAAACTAGCCATTACTTTTAGATACAAAATCATGTGAAGTTTGGTTAAGAAAATAGCAGCTAGAAGATTAAACTGTACCTTTCACCAGAGTAGCCTGGAAGCTACCCTAAGTGAGATTTTTTGATGCTAAACATACCTTCAATCCTCAAATCTTATGTCCAAGGTTTCAATCCCATTACAATTTTTTAAATTAAATGATTTCACAGATGATAATAAATGGCCAGAAGGTAAATATACACAGCCAAAGACATGTTAACAAAGTAGTCTATATTAGAACCAAGACCTTCTAAATCCTCATGGATTTTTAAATATAACCCAGAATTAGCAACATATTAAGTATTACTGCTACTGGAAAGTGGCTAAATTCTTAAAATAACACACTCTTCTTGATTAACAAAACTGCATAATTAAAAGCCAAACTAAAACGACTCATGTACCAATCTAAGGTAAAAACTATGATACCAGATTTTGAATGCATGCCATTGAAAAAAGAAGGTCTTGCTTGCATTATGTATTTGTAAACTGTTAAAAGTGGTAAACAATTACTATCTACTTATTCATCCCTCATTACCTCTTAAATTTCTGACCTTCCATACTTATCTACTTCTCTGGCATTTTTACTTTCTCATTCTTCACCCTACCTTTGAAATGTTGGCCTTTTAATCTCTTCTCTTCTGACTAGATGATCTTATTACAGCTTTAATGGTGATCTATAAGATGGTGACTCCTAGACTGTTTTGTCTCTCTAAATCTGCATTAGCAACTAGCCATTCAACATCTCCACCTGGTTTCTCCCAGGCACTTCAAATTCAACCTGTCCAGAACAGGACTTTATTTTCCCCCGCAAAGGGCTCCTTTCTTCTGGATTCCTTATCTTGGATTTCTCCTTCTCACTATCAACACCCAACTAGTTAGTCCCTGAATAAATCCTTATAAATGCTACTTTAACTTTTCTCAAATATAGCCCTTAGTTCAAGCACTTAATCTCTCAAATCTTCTAACTATTGTAACTACCACGATTTTTGTCAACACTGCTTAAAACCCAAATTTATCAATAAAGCATTAAAGCTTTCCACAATCTAACTCCTGCTTTTTCTCAATTTTGCCCCAAACTTATACCCAGCTTAGCCATTCCAGTACTGGAGCTCTCTCTACCATGCTGTTTCACTCCTTCTGTTATCTGCAGTATACCTGCCCATCTCTTAAACTGAAGATTCAAGTCAAGTTTCTCTACAAAAGTCTCCCCTAATCACTCTCTCCTTTGCAAAACCCCACCAATTGATTCCTCCTTTGGGAAAAGCCACCATACAATTTAGAGTGTTTGTTTCTCTATTACTAGTCTCTAAGCCAAGAATTGGAATCATATTTGTATTTCCATCCTCAGTCTAGCAAACACAAACAGGTGTCTGTTAATACAAATTCTTAAACTCAAAGTAGATGGATCATTTAAAGTTTTCTAAACCTGAATAAAATGCCTTTTTGTTTCCAGATTGTCAATTCAAGAGACTCAACAAGCACAAATTTCTCCTCACAGAAGCATAAGTTAAACAAACATTTTTCATAATGCACTCTGAAAAACAGATGTAACTTTTTTGGATTCTTGGTCATTATGACGTACCAAAAAAAGAGGCAAATGGAAATTAATTTTTGAAACAAGTATACTGCCTATTTTCCAAACAAAACAGAGATCCACTTCAGGATACAGCTATAACCTATAACTAAGCAGTTAAGTCATAGACATTCAGGTCTGTTCAAATATATTCATAAAAAGTCCTCTGAAAGACTTAATTGTTTAAGTCCAGTATATTTTCCTCCTTGAAAGCAACTAGTTTTCAGAAGTAGTCCCTGAAATGGAAATTCCCTGAAAAGCTGTAACAAAAATGAGTACTTTTGGTAACAGTTTTGATATTTTCTTAAGTCTGCTTCTACAATGCACAAGGAACCCTTTTCTCCCCATTCCAAACTGCAGAAAATGTCCATCCTTATCTAGAGAATCTTTCAGACCCACCACCTCTAGCTTCATCCTTGGAAAACTACTTCAGAGGAAAAAGTATCTCCACCATAAGAAAGCACCAAATAAGTGTATCTAGCAGCTTCTCCATAATTAATTTTTTTATAATGTAATTTTTCATCATCCTTTTATTCTAATGAAAGTTGACAGCTTCCCTGAGATCCTTAATTACAAATACTACGGAAGAATTCTTCTCCTTGTCTTTCATTTAAAACAACTGTCTGTTAAAATGGAAGGTACATCTTAATGTGAAATTTCCACAACCATCACTGTCTTATAGACAGATATGAAACATACAGTAAGCTCAACTCCATGAATATAGCTATAAAATCAGGTATATTTTTAGTTTACCCTGATCAACCTATATGCAATGTCAAGAAAGTATAGACAAGACTAAAGGGACCCACATTTTCCAAACTTCAAATCACCTGGGTAATAAATTTTTAAAAAGGTTTCCCACATTATGGTGAAATCTTCTCATAGTAATGGATATCTGTACTCAAATGTATTCACCTAGTATGTTTTGAAAATTAATGCAAACCAAATAAACAGATTTCTAACACCCACCAAGAAGTACTTCTTGCTCTTTGGGGTATATTCTGGATCCCATTCCTCTTCCTTCGGTCTCTTTTGAAAAGTAGTATTTGAGTTGTTTGGACCAGTATTTGTCCCAGCAAAAACTCCTCTGGCTCTTCCTCTGCCTCTAATTCGAAACTGATTAACATTAACAAAGTTGTTTAGTGATGCAATAAAAAGGTATTTAGTTACATGCAAACTCTAATTTTACTGCAGTAACAAAAAACATATGCCCTAATTTCCTACCTAAATCTCATAGCCACTGAGGACAGAAAGGATGGCCATTTTATACCATAGGCAAAAAAATTCTGCCTACTGAAAGTTGAGTAGGTTAAGAGGAAATGAACAATCAACCTAAGTGTCAGAATATCGCACTTTCACGGCCTGAACTAGTATTTTAAAATAATCAAGTTGGTTTTTTTACCTTTTTACTAGCCAGTAGTTGTCTAATTCCTTTGAATTACCATAAGAGCCCCAAGTATTCAACCATATCTATCACCATATATATAAGCAAAGCTCTTCTCTTCCCCCAAATGATCTAATTAATGAACCCTAACCAATATCCAACTCGATACTTGCTCACGGTAGGAGTCTGAATCTAGAAATTAAAAAGGCAAGAAGATGCACTACTATGAAGTCATTAAATAATTATAATGACTTATGGAAACATGGGGATAATGTATATGCTATGTAGAATAAAAAGAAAATTTATATGATTTCTATAATAGATATGTTCATAAGGATTTCAAGAAAACAGGCAAAAATGAAAATAACTGTAATACAGAGATGAACATCAAGATTTCTTATTGCTTTAAGGTATCTTTTCAAAAACTAAGTGATTACAGAAATGTATCTCAATAACTTTCCTCAACTCTTGGGTCTTTAAGGACTATGCACGTTACTGATCTCAAAATGAAGAAAACCAGTTTACCACGATGTTTCTAGATCTCAAAATGACATTTCTTAATGAAAATAATACTTAAAATACCATTTCACTTTTCAAGACTCACTCTGACTTTAGGAATAATGACTCACACAACAGACAATCTCTGAATCACGTATTTGACTTTCCTTTTATACAGTACTTCTAAGGTACAGTCGTATCAAAGATGATTTTATTACTTACAAAGGTTCCTCGTGGTCGGCTAACTCCTGCAAAGCCTGAGTATTCTTTCAGTTCATGGTGAGTTTTAAATTCTTCTTCTCTTTCCTTCTTACTCTCCTTTTCTTCTCGAGAACTGGGAGAAGAAGGTGATGCTGAAGAGGATGAAGATCGAGAATGATCTTGCTCTCTACTTTTATGTTTACTGCAAAATAAAGAACAAACACCAAAAATGCTATTTTTAAAAAGATAAAGACCAGGCTGAAACTTACAATAAAAGGGATATTTTTTAAGTCAAAAAAACTATCCCCTAGTGAAATTATTACATAAGAATTGGGTGTTTGACACAGTCTGTTTCCATTCTCCTCCAATATTTGTTTTACATCACTACTGAAAAGCATGCTATGGCCTACCAATTAGAAACTAGCAAGTAGTCTGTAAGCTTCAAGGATAACGTTTAGTTCTTCAATATTTTTAAGTTAACTTATATAATATCTTTTATTATTTTAACAAAATGAAAAGAAGAGTAGCAACAAGTAAGAATGTTCTTAAGGCCAAGTTTCAAAATGACTGCAGTTTGTACACCCTGGGTGAAAACAGTTGGTATGGTATGGGCCATATCATTATTGAAATAGAAAGCATATGACATTACAAAGAACAGTAATAAATTTAAAAACACAAGTAAAATCCACCATTTACCTAATGAATAGCAAGGAAAAGAGATTATCTATAATAATACTTTATACTCCTATTTTACTTTATGATGATCAAATTACAAAATTCTAATGCAACACTCGAAAAGGTCATACCTGCTGTAACTCTTACCACTGCTAACAGTATCCATGGAAATATTATTTTGAAAGACTAATGCACATTGCTATTTCTAGTCCTTCCTCCCCCCCATCTCTCCCATGTTAAACCACTAGATATCAGTTTATAATTCTTGTACTCTGGGTGTTATGAGTTGAAAAAGTGCGGAATCAAGCATAACGAACCAAAGTTCTTACACAAACTGTTTCTAGAAATGCACTGCATTGAAGTCCAACCTCCTGATGTAGCCTGGATAATAGGACACATTAATTTGTCATTTTTTTTTTCAGTGTTAGCTTGCTATTCCAAAGTTTTTGTCCTCATCCACCATAAGCCGTGTAAAAGACAAATACATTTTTGCTGTAAAACAAATAATTTTAATTGTTTAAATTTAAACATTCGATTACACAGTCAAAATTGAAAGCAATTAAGCTGACAATTATTAAAGGCTAATTAGAAGCTAAAACCTAACTCAAGACAGTTTTAACAATTACCTGTCATCTTTGTAAGATTTGTATTCCTTGTAATCTTTTGGAGTTTTTTCTTGCTTTCTTGATCCACTGGATTCCCTGGAGCCCTTGGAATCCCCCCGTTCTTTACTTCTTTCTTTTCTACGGCGATCAATGTCATGCCGAAGATCAGCAGAGTCACACCTTAATTTTTTATCTCCCTATAAAAACACAGATGCAAAATACAGAGTTCAGGGGAGAAACAGAAAACAATACAGAAAGAGCTAAATTTTATGCCAGTTTATAAACTGGCATTTTAGTATCAGAAAAAAATGGATCATATACTACTATCATTAAGTTTTTGTTTAAAAAATATACTTGATTGTTTTTCCTAAACATTTGCGTACATTCAGTGCAGTGGGACTGGAGAAGTTTCTAACAGCTATTTTATCTTGAGAATGTTATAGATATTCAAAACGAACCATAATAAATTTTTGTACAGTAAAATGATACAAATATTTTTCCACTCAGCACATCCTCATTAATTATTATCCCTCATCCTTCCAAATGTTGGGGTTTTTTTAATAGTTGAACAGTGACAGAGGTTATAATCTGTAGTTGTGAAACAGCCTTTCACCTATAAAGTTAAGGGATCCTAACGTAATTCTCATTATTAAGCCTCATTATCATCAAGCTCTTCCCAAATAATTTGACCAACCCAACTAAAAAAAACAGTTCAAAAGAATTCTGTAATTTCTATAACATGCAAGTGGAATATGATTAATGAAACCAATTGAGGTTGAACAAGGGTAGAAACAAAGCCAGAAAGATACTATTCGCAATCCTGTACTCAGTATCTTGGGCCATATACTGCCCTTTCTCAATTCAGGTATTGCAACGGACATTAGTTTAAACTGGGTCACAATTCACCTCCTTCTTGTTCCATTGCTTTTTCAAATACTATATAATTTAGGAAGATGGAAAGAGGCATCTAGGAATGAAGAGAAATTATACATCAGTAAGATGCTAAGCAATGTGGACATCCTTGCTAGTATTCAACAGTAAGAAGTATTTATTCTGGGAAGTCTAGTTATAATATTCATAAGCAATCATAAAACTGAGAGTATGTATATATCTCCAAATGATATCAACTACTTACCTATTTGCTCCCAGGGTAATAAAGAAAAACTCTAATCAAGAACAAAAAACTTCCTGTTCACCTAGGTATTACCAAGTCCACAAGTAACAAGACAATGTAAGTGAAACTACCTTGTAAACTACAAACTACATATATGTATATATTAATCACACATTAACATGTGTTAATTCTTCATTATATAGGAAGATAAAGGATAAAAAACAATGTCATATCCTCTTGTCCATCCATCAGTCATCCCTACTTCTCCTCCTCCAGATCAAAATCTGGTTTAAGTCATGAGAGAAGTAAGACACTCACTGTCAAAGCATGAGGATAGACAAAATCATCAGGAAAATAAAATTAACCAACATTGAACCCAAGGTATAAAGTTAAAAGCCAAAAAAGTATTCATTTCTCAAAATCTGTTTTTTAAAATCAATATGCCCCATGCAAAGTAACCATTTTCTTTGTAAGCTCTAGATTCCACATGCAGTAAGTTAACAGCATACCCTATTAAACAATCTGTATACTATCACCGTCAATAACAGCTTGTAGTAACAGAAGTTCCAATGTTTTCAAGATAGCCCAATTATTCAACAACTCTACAAATGTGTTCTCATTTTTCTAATTAGAAAACCAAGGTTGAATAATTTTATAAATACTATATAGATGGTATTTATTGATAGCCAGAAATGGAACCAAGCAGTACTCCCAAGTTTCCTAATCTTTTCAAAACAGTGGATAATTGCTCCCATTCTACCAATTTTGAATTATCAGAGTATGACAGAGTCCCCTTAACCACTGAATTCCATTCTCACCAAGCCCTCTAAAAGCCTTTCACAGGCTGCTTTCTCAAGTTTAAAAGCCATTCCTCCAACCTACAAATATTCCAATAGTGACAAATAAGTTTTTGCTCAAAATACTCATTTGTAAATCAGTTCTTAGGATTCGTATTTCATAACTCACATAAAAATGCCCATTAGGATGGGTATTACTCTTTTTTATCTGTGAAGAACCTGGAGATAATTAATTCGGGCACACATAAAACAACAGAATATCTATGCTGGCTTATCGATCTCACCTCGAAACTCTAATAAAATTTGTATCTCTTTTTTCCCTTGGCCTACCCACTGATTCTTTATTTCCTTAAGACTAATATTTTTCCTTTCACTAGCATTTTCAAAAAGTACTCTTCGTTTACCTTAAGGTAGTGTCAGCTTAATTCTTCCAGGAAGGAACACCATGTATGTACACTATCATAAATATATATCATGTGACAATCAGAAGATATCTGTAAACAATCTGCCTTGAGAAACTGTATTTAGTATATTAACTAAGCCGAATTTAACAAGAAAAAAAGTACGCTAACAAACATACCTTTTGATTTTCTTCTTTAAAAACTCTCTCTTCCCCTGCTAAACGGGTATGCTTCCTCAGGGCGCTTGGAGAGATGTCAATTCTCCTTAACATAAAATAAAGTGTATTTGTACTCATACTATTAACTATATGGTTCACAAAAATCCACAGTACTGCCCATTTTCGTAAGACACAATCATTTCTCTCTTAATCAACTATTTTAGCACAGTAAGACTATTAATCTAATTCCTAATAGATAAGAAATAATAACTATATCCATTAAAAATGAATTAAAATGCTTCAACCAGATTATTTTTTACATAGAAATGAAGCCCGACCTTTTAAAACATCAAACTACATTAGCCATCAAAAATAGAAAGATACAGCTCACACCTGTAATCCTAGCACTTTGGGAAGCCAAGATGAGAGGGTTGCTTGAGGTCAAGAGTTCAAGATCAGCCTGAGCAAAAGCAATACCCCATCTCTACCAAAAACAGAAAAAATGAGCCAGGTGTAGTGGTGCGCACCTGTAGACCCAGCTACTTGGGAAGCTGAAGCAGGAGGATTGCCCGAGCCCAGGACTTTGAGGTTGCAGTGAGCTCTGATGACACTACTGCACTTCAGCCTGGGCTAGAGACCCTGTCTCAAAAAAAAAAAAAAAGAAGAAGAAGAAGAAGAAGAGACGAGAGACAAAAAGGAGAGGAGGAAAGAAAAAGAAAACCAAGACAGGTGCAGTGGCTCACACCTATAATCCCAGCACTTTGAAAGGCTGAGGCAGGAGGATAACTTGAGACCAGGAGTTCAAGAGTAGCCTGGGCAATATAGCAAAAACTTGCCTCTACCAAAAAAAAATAAGAAAAACTAGCCAGGTACAGTGGCTCATGCCTACAGTCCTAGCTACTCTACTCAGGAGGCTAAGGCAAGAGGACTGCTTACGCCCAGGAGTTCAAGGCTGCAGTGTGCTACAATCCCACCACTGCACTACAGCCTGGACGACAAAGCAAGATCCTGCCTCTGAAAAAACAAAGAAAGAAAGAAAAAGGATACATAGAAAAAAGTGTTTTGATTAAAGTTGAATATTATTGTTAATCATCATGCAATAATTAATACATCAAAACATCTTCAATGAATACACATGAATAGGATTATTTGCTCCTTAACAGTCTTCAGTATTTTTATGTATTCAGCATAACTCTGGTTTCATTCTGTGCCTTTCCTTTTTAACCTAGTATGAATTACAACTTCCTAGTACTTCTTTAGCAGTTCTGACCAAAACCACAGCAACTATGTGATGTGTGCTAAGTAAGCAATACGTGAGAAACTTTATAGCCAGTATCACTAATTGTCACTACTACCCTTCAAACTGGGATTATATTTATTTTGTAGATAAAAAAACTGGTATCCAGATATTAAATAACCTGTTCATCAGAATGGAATGAAGTGACAGTCAGGATTTCAACACAATTGTCTGACTTCCATGTTTATGCTCTTTTCATGAAAAACAGTTCTACCTCTCATCAAGCATTTTTCTTTCACAAACCTACCAGAAGTAAATTCAAAGGTTACTCTAGGCATGTATCCCCACCAGATAACAAATGAACTGATAACTATTTAACCCCATACTGCAGAGTGATAAGAGTATTTTAAGTTCTAAGAACCACTGTAAACCAAGTAAACTGAAACCTAAATTGTAAAATTTTCAAAACTTAAATATATTTATTCAAAGTATAAACAAGGCATAAAACTAAAGTTTTTATTTGTATCATGATGATAGCAAACTTGCAATATAATCTTGTTTCAAATGTCTTCCTATCAAAACATTTTTATATATATTAAGTCAATAGTTCACATACCTGTGTATCTCAGGACTCTTTTGCCGGGTACTATGTTCTTCAGTGGCTTTCTGATACGAAGTGAACCGCTCGTTTAGGGTCATTGCAGGTGATTTGAAGTATTGCTCTGTTGATTTAGGAGAAATACTGCCCAATTAATTATCTTTACTTTAAGAGGGATTTTCATTTGTGACAGAAGGGCATGTAGCAGATGAAAAGAAATTAAAAATATTCAAGAAACCTAGCAGAAGAGAATCAAGTGTTACAAAGAACTCCTATCCTTTCCCTTTTACCTTCTTGTAACTCACAGGTAAGAAATTGCAAAATTCCTCACAGGTCCCTGTCAATACTACATATAATCCAAGAACAATTAATAGATTAAAATCAGGAGTCCCTAATTTCATTTCACTAATGCACTACTTCCTCAAACAGAACAAAAAGAAATAATATGTGTATGTCTTCATACCTTTCCAATATGAACCAATGACGCTACTTCAAACGACCATTTGCAGAAAACAAAAATTAACAAATATGGAATTAACTACAAAGCTGGTTTGATTAAACTAACAAATTTCATTGAGAACTATGTTGACATATCAACAGAAATGAATTCAAGAAAAAAACTGAATACTATCATTCAACTGGAAAAATTATTTTTAAATCCATTAACATTCACTAATTACTCCAAAAATCTGGCGTCTTGGCAAACCTGACAGCACATTTGATATTGTTGTCTTTCTTTAAACAATTTTAAAATCAGTAATATCAACACTGATTAGTTTTTAAACCAGTTTAAGATATGCTGTAAATGTAAAACAGACGTATAAAGTCATGAGCTATGAAATGTTACATTATGAAGCAAGCTATCTGCTTAACAGGTCAACATACATCTGTGTCAACTTACCGCCCAATATCCAGCACATGTCTCATAACCAATCATTAAAACTTGAAACGGCCACTACAAGGGTAGTGCCTCAATCATAATTCCATGAAACCCAGGAATTTGAGCTAGCAACTCAGTTTTTATGCCATTTTTGCCAGGAAGACAGAAGGTTCAACTTTGCCTGTATCTTTCAACAGCTATTTTACTTTGAAACATGGATTTTGCCATTTCAAAACATATTCCAGGACCTAGTTACAATGAAAAAGAAAACATCACTGGGCATTTTCAGCTCTATATAAAGAAAGAGCTGTTCAGATCGGTTGCATAATACCAATTATGAAACATAACTACAGTTCTTTTTAAAAAGGAAAAAGAAAATGAAAAAGAAAAAAATTTATCAAAACCTGATCTCAAAATTCAGTAATAAATTATAAAATATGGAGACAGGTCAAAAAAAGGTGAAAAAATTTAAAAATCATTGATGTTTCATATTTTATGTACCACAATAATATGGTCATAAACTGGTTCACAAACCTACTTACAGCCAAATAGCAAAACCCTTTTGTTATCATATTTAAATTATTACAGCCAAAAAGAAATCCATTAACTATTCACTGTTTTGAAATATGAAGTGCACAAAGAATTCCTGGTGACAAGTTTATTATAGTGAGTTGTTCTCATCTCAAAAGACAAACTTTTAAAAGGGTGGAGGAGGCTTTTAAGACCAACAGCCACGGAGGCTCGTGGGAAAGAACCTGTTTCATAGTAAGCTGCCTTTTAAACACCAAAAACAAAATTATAAAAACAAAATTTTATCTAACCACCCAAAAAGTCATACCCTAAAACCTTTGAAAACTATTAGCAACTTTGAAACTACAATTATGTATTAGTGGAAATAAAAAATCATTACTTTAGTTAAAATAAACATCCTTATCTTTAGGACCTAAGGAAATATCATAATTATTATCCTAATTAGTTACTACCCATGTAATCACTATTTAGCTAATCCACTTTTAAATTTTCTTTCTTTTTTGAGACAGAGTCTCACTGTGTTGCCTGGGCTGTAGAGTGCTGTGGCATCAGCCTAGCTCACGGCAACCTCAAAATCTTGGGCTCATGCGATCCTTCTGCCTCCGCCTCCCAAGTAGCTGGAACTACAGGCATGCGCCACCATGCCCGGCTGATTTTTTACATATATTTTTAGTTGTCCAATTAATTTCTTTCTATTTATAGTAGAGACAGGGTCTCGCTCTTGCTCAGGGTGGTCTTGAACTCCTGACCTTGAGCGATCCTCCTGTCTCGGCCTCCCAGAGTGCTAGGATTATAGGCGTGAGCCATGGCGCCCGGCCCACTTTTAAATTACTTAAACTTTTTCCCCTTTAAAAATCCTGACTAAATTTTCTTCCGGTTTATTCATCATCACTTTAAAAATTTTATAACAAATTTAGCACAAAAAGATAAAAAGTTAATATTGTTTTTCCACTAGTTTCACATTTCTTTGAAAGATGAAAAGCAATTCTTAGTATATTCAGAAACAATACTGCCTTCACTTTGTTATGTGTGCCAAGAGTACATTAACCACAAGTTATAGGCATACAATGAAAAATAATCTGTAAGCATTCTGCACTCCAAATATACAGTGACGCATTTTAACAACACTTTAAGCATTAAACAAATCTACATCATGTTTACTTTAGGATATGTTTTAACTCTAGTATTTTAATCACTTTTTATTAATAGCTCCATAAGTCTCAATGCTAGCAAGACTGGAGTCTCTTTCACAAAACACAGTTTTTCTAAATTTTTAATAGCACTGATATATACCTACTAGCCCTGAGGTATATTAATTAGTAAGCATAACTACTCATTTGTTTATTTGCATGCAAGATAAATTTCCTTCACAATACTAAACATATTAAGCATACCTTTAACATGATGAACCAAGGACACAACGTGTTGAATAAATGACTCTGAAGTGCTTTTGCTGGCCTGTGGCAACTTAATGTGGTCAAAGATGGATCGGAATTCTTGCTCCTTCTTGACAGAATGGACAAGTGTACTAGCAAGTAGCCTGTCTTTAGTCAAGGAAGCAGGTCTGGAACATACCAATAACACACACACAAACAAAATATACCACTGGTTTGAATATGAAAATAGTATGTTCAGAAAATAAGATAATTAACTGGAATATTAACTAACTACCCATAGATTAATTTACTGGGCATCAATGTGGAATTACCTGTTAGAATCATCAAGAGGAACAGGTGCCATTTTGAGTTTGACTTCAGGACGATGGGAATCACTGGCTATCATTTTGATCCTAAGTGGGCTCTCCTCTCTGAAGGTAGACTTTTCTCGTGCATCCAGATTCTTGTGTAGTGGGGGACTGTAATCAAAGAGGTCTTTGAGCTTTTCAGACTTTACCTGCTCAGGTGACTGAGTTTCTTTCTTTACTGTTATTCTTTCAGAACTTTTGTCTTCTTCCTTGTGCTTATCTTTTGTAGTGCTAGGCCTTTCCACTACATATCCGGTCTCTTTAAGTTTGTAATTTTTTTCTTCTCTAAATCCATCACTTTCTCTATTGCCTTTCAGTGAAACTTTTGACTTGTACTTGAGTCCTTCCTCCTCTGTATTCCGGTGAGATGCCGTAGCAAAACTTTTACCCTGATCTGCGAGGACTGACTTCCTGAACTGTCTATAATCCTCTGTCTCCTCTGTGTCATCCCCTTCTGAATCATTAAACTTTTGTTTTCCAGACTCTTTATCACTGAAGTAATCTAGAGCTTCCTGATCTTCCCATTCTCCCTCTGCCCTCCCTTTCTCTGATCCTTTCTCCTTTGGAGCCTCTTTATCCCTGTTATTACCCCTATCAAGCAGGAATACTCTAGACTCTTCATCTGTGAACCTGTGAATAAGCAAAGAAGAGGATAGTAACTCTGGATTGCAGTCATTGTGGATCATTTGCATATTTAAATGTGTTGACCAATACCACAGGGAACCAGCAATGAAAAAAAATAACCCTACTGAAAAGTAGTCTCAGATTTCACTTTTAAAAATCATTGAAAGTATCCATATAGAATTCATGTACTGATTTTTTAAAATAAATTTACATACTAGACTTCCTAAAGGATAAAAAGTAAAGCCACCCTCAGGAACCTGTCCTATTTAGTCATAGTCCACAATTCTGCATGAACAAATCCAAATTTCTAGAAACAGCCTAAGTTTAATTTTTGAAGCTAAGAATCACTAATAGATAATACACATGTTAGAATTCAACTTAAACTTTCAGACTATTTCACTTACTTCTTATCTATTAATATAAATAAGAGCTCATATAAGTGGACTTCAATGAGGGTATTTAATATTCATTATCTGAATCACAAAATAGTTCATACATACTCTGTTCCAGAAAATAATTTTTGGCAATATTAAGTAGAATTAAGTATCAGTTCAATAATAAATTCTAGGGTGTATATAGTGCCATACAATAAATAGCATGCTTGCTCTATTTTCTCACTTTTAAGTCAATCACACTACTCTAAGCAACCAATTTTTATTATTAGCAACTCTGAGCAACACTTAACGAATTTTAACAAATTAGCTGTTTAAAATGTTCCTAGTCAGTTAGAAATATCATTATCTTTTCTACAGTCAAGCAGAAATTATTAAATATAGACAGCTGGACTGTTTATAATGTCACACAATTAAGAACGTGCAATATAACTGCATTATTTATACAGGGCACACTCTAATGGTGAAAAGAACAAAGTAAGCTTTCGATGCTTTGACACTTACAAAATTAATTTCTAAAAGTTCTTACAGTTATTAACATGTATCATTAGTTACGCCTTAAGCTACTCAATTTCTCATCTATATTTTTAATTCTAGACTAAAACTGGATAAAATTAAAAAGGAGTATAAATTACTTTTCATTAAAACATTTAGCTTCCAAAAGTTACCAAATGTAAGTAAAAGCAATTTGCATTATAATGAAAATTATGAGTAAAAATACAGCTAAATACATTATCACAACACAATTTTACATCTTAAAATTCCAAATAGAATTCAAACAACAAAAACAATATTATAATCTAAATTCTCTACTTTAGTTTTTACCTTTTTAAGAACTTTCCAGTCTTTCCAGTTTCCTGATCTCCACCATCAGGATAAAATGAGGAACGTCCCCTAGTCTCATCTCTTGGCGCATTCTGTGGCGTGATTGTCTTTGCAGGGCTTCTTCGTGAAGGGATATGATGAATTGGACTGTTCTGAGAAGGACTATAACGACTAGATCCATTTCCAACAGAACCAGACCCAGACCTTTCAGGACTATGCTGAATGGAATGTGAATGCTGAGAGGGGGTATTTTTTGCAGAGTGTACTGTACTGAGCATGGGGGCATCAGAACAAGATGAACTCTGACTAGGTGGTGTAGCAACAGGTGAAGGACTATGTGGTGATCTGGGACTATTATCATAAGCTGAAAGGCCAGGCCAAATATCACCAGATGTGGCTGATGACTTATTAAATTCATCAATAGATTCAGATGGATCATGTTCAAATGTATCTTTCGGTTCCTCCTGTGATTTACTTTTCAAAGGACTCTCTTCTTGGGGTTCCCCTTCAGCTTTTTTGGTTTGCTTTTCCTGAGACCCTCGTCTTTTAGAGACAGGAGATTTGCTATATGGAGATGAAGAACGAGAAGAGGATGATCTTGGAGACCTAGAGGATCTGTATGACCGGCGAGATCTGCTTCGGGATCTTTGAGAAGAAACGGATCTTCTTTTTGGACTTCTGGAACGTGAACGACCTCGTCTAGGACTCCTAGAGTGCCTTCTATTCCAGACAGGTCTATAACCACCTCGATGATATCTACCACCTCCTCCTTGATAATACCCTCTACCCCTTCCTCTGTACCCATAAGGTCGTCTCATTCCTCTATTGTTTCTGTAATCTCGACGATAATCTCTAGAATACATACGATCTCTACTACGAGATCTTGAATATGTTCTGGAACGAGACCTAGAACTAAAAATGAAATAAATATCACTGCCAGAAAAATAAAGTATTCCATCCTACTGTTCTAAATACTTCCAGATGAATATAACATGTAAATAAATTATAAAATAAAAATATACACTTTCTAAAAATTCATTTGTATAAACATTTACTGTTTCCAATCAAAGAGCCTCGCACTTCTAATGTAAATATTTAGAGATAAAGTAAAGACCTTAGGAATAAAGGCACAAAAAAATGGGGGAAAAAAAATTTATGCATCCAACAATAGGACATATTAGCAAGTTATAGTACATCTATGCAGACACTTAAAGTGATAGCATAAAAGAGTATTTAATGGCATACCATCAAGTACAGTTTAAATGGGAGGAAGGTTCCACAAAACGGTACTAGTGAGATACCACTGATTAAATATATATATATAATATAAAGTTAGGCCTAGAAAAAAATAAACTGGTATTAATTTTTTGGTGGGGGGAGAGACAGGGTCTCACCCAGGCTGGAACACAGTGGTGGGATTCATAGCTCACTGCAGCCTCAAACTCCCAGGCTCAAATGATCCTCTTGCCTCAGCCTTCTGAGCAGCCGGGAACTCATACAGGCATGTACCACCATGCCCAGCTAATTATTAATTCTTAATGAGATTATAGTCCCTTTCATTTTCAACTTCTGGTTTCTATTTTCTATGCTAAATATGTATTAATATTTGAAGAAAAATAACTGGTTAATCATTTTAAACGAAAAAATGAAATTATTGTTAGAATTCAAAGAATCAGAGTGAAAACTGAGAAACTATAAAATATGCAGAGATCCTTTACTGTCAAATAATTTTTTCTTACCACTATACTAATCAGGATCAAGTAATTCTTATATTCTCCGATTTATCTCTTGACATTATAGAGAAATACAAAGAAATCCACCATATTTTAGCATTGTACAGAAAAATTTGAGATCTAGAGTCAGACTATTTTAATCCATGCTCTGCTATTTACTAGCTTGGTAACTTGGACAATTCTCAATTCTCTAACTCTTAAAATAAGGATGATAGATCCATTTCACAGGGTTGGGGTTTTTTTGATTTGTTTTTGAGACAGGGTCAGAATCTAACTGTTGCCAGGCTGGAATGCAGTGGCATGGATCAGAGCTCACTGTAGCCTTGAACTCCTGGGCTCAAACAATCTTCCCATCAGCTTCTTGAGTAGCTAGGACTACAGGTACACGGTTAATTTTTTAAATTTCTTTGTAGAGATGGTCTCCCTACATTGCCCTGGCTGGTCTCAAATCTCTGGCCTCAAGCAGTCATCTGAGTATCAGCCTCCCAAAGTGCAGGGATTACAGGCCTGAACCACCATGCCTGGCCCATTTCACAGAGTTCTTTGAGAATAAAATATATTAATGGATTTAGCACTGTGTCTGTATATAATAGACACTCAACAAATATTAGCTGATATTATCATCATTAAAAGAATTAAAAGCACATTAATTCACCTGTATCGCTTCTTTCTAGAATGTGATCTTGATCTTGATCGAGAACTAGACTGTGATCTCGACTTTGATCTCGAAGAATGTGATCTAGAATTGGAGCGACCCATTTCCCTTCTCCTAGTCAAATGAAAGAGCAAAAAAGGCTAAAATCAGAATACGATTGAAGAAGTTTCACATTATTTACTTATTTTCAGATACAAATTGAATTTTTAAAGTTTCTCAAAGGATATTATTCATTATCACTCTTTCTAATGAGCATTTAGAAAACAAGTCAATTATCCCTAACTACAACTGTTTTCACCTGCATGACAGGTATCATATGTCGAAGACACAACAGAAGATTTCTATGAACTGCCCCACCTATGTGCCTCAATCCAAAAAGGCAGCAGCTGCAGAAGCCAGAAAGAGCAATATCAGACTGCAGCAGCACATTAGATGTTATTCCATGCCCAATACAAATGCCTACCTCTCCTGTAAAAAAGATAATATCAGAGCATTATAGATAAGGAACCTGAAATAAAGAAAATACAGGTGGCACAATACTAAAAAAAATAAACCTACCAGACTGTCATCATGGTGCTTTATGGCCTTGAAATGGGACTAAACTGACCACTCCATATACACAATACTGCCTGGAGTGGTAGTGAATAGTCTCCTAGTAGAATAAAGGTCAACTAAGTCTCTGAATAGCTGGAGCCATGGCTCTGCTCTCAGTAGTCCTGACTTCAGAATAAGAGTGGACTTATGTGATAATGCCTAGTTCACCCTGTAGCTTTCTAGTAAGAAGATAAAAAAGAATAAAAGATAAAGAAATTGGAGAGATTACTGAAAGGAAGAGATGTTAGAACTACAAAAAAAAAAAGAAAACCCGGGCACCAGTATTTTAACTTTTCTAAACACTACATGGTATCTAATGCTATAATCAGACCTCACTGGGTACAGAAATCAATGACTGTTAGAACTGATTTAACTGATTTATCAGAGCTACTCTTCACAGAATTGAAAAAATATACATGTATAGCAAATCACTGCAAGTACATCCCAAATGTCACATTTTCAACTTTTCAATGATTTGTGAGACTATACAGTCTTAGCCTCTCAAGCTAATTTTTACTATATACAACTATTTCCAAATTTCCACTCACTCACTCAGAGTAAGTAATCATTTCCATAAAAGTCAACTTACTACTAACAGCCTGCAATTCTCATACTTTTAAATCATATCTCCTACAACCAAATATCTTTGAGGGCACTTATTTTACCTACTTAGACTTTGTTCAGTATAACAGAATAGTTTTCGGCGATAAGATGAATTGAATCTTATCAGAAGAAGCAATGAAAATGTGTGCATAACTTTCTCCTCAAAGAACATAAACAACAAATTCAAGATGTTTGAGATAAATATTTATTTCAAAATAAAACATAACTATCCTCTAATAGACAGACTATCACCTTTGTCTTCTACTCTTACTCTTCTTCTCAATCCCAAGTGAGCAAGAAATACACAAAGACAGAAGTAAAATATAGGTTCAGGATTCAAAAAGGTAGAGTAAGAATTCCACCACACATATGAAGTAAGCTTAGCATTAACACAGGGAGCTGATACCTGGTAGAACACAAGACAAATCTGGTTTAGCAAATTTTGTCATTTTATTTGACAACATAATGAAATAAGCAAAAATCACATTCACAGTCTGTAAAATAAGGTATCTATACCAAAAATAAGGTATCTGGACCACTGGGAATTGCGACACTCTATTACTATTTGATTTCAAAATACTACCCCTCCCAAACTTTTTAAAGACCATAAATATGTAATTGATATTCATTATGATCAGATTTAATCCAATAAATTGATATCCCACTGAGATAATCAGACACACTATAAGAAATAAGAAACCAGAGCTGCAAACGATTTGCAATTGTAGCAATAAGGCAAAATTCATTTTCATTGTATTAATCAGTAAGTAAAAGAAACACTTTCGATTTATTAAGAGCTAGAGGTACTATGCTATGCATGTATCTCTAGAATCTCTGTTTTTAGTTCTTGAAGCTTTCTAGCTGACAATTTCTATTAAGTCAATCAGGAATTTGGTAGGCTTTTCCAGTTCCCAGGATGTAGCATATGAGCCCAACGGGTATTTAATAAATAACTGTTGAATGAATGCATTCCCCAGAACCTGGGTATTTTTTAAAAGCAGCAAGTTTATTTTTAAATGTTTGAGTTTTACTTTGTTTTTTAATAGCCACACCCAAAACTTCAAAATGCATGGTAAGAAAGCATACCTATAAAATATTTAGCAATCCAAAATAAATTTGGGTATTTTTTTTCTGCCCTCCTGCAAAAAGGTACTTGGAAAAAAAGAGGCTAAGATATGGCCTCTGCGTTTAGACTACTTGGATTCAAACACAGGCTAAGAAACTTCCTTGGTTGTGTGACACTGGGCAAATTCCTTCATGTCTCTGAGTCTCAGTTTCCTAAACTATAAAATGAAGAAAGTTGACAGTACCTACTTTCACTGAATTGTAGAGGACTGAAAGCACTGATACATGTAATTCATTTAATATGTTTGGCACATAAAAAGCACTCAATCTGCATCACCTTAACACCCGAGGGGAAAAAATTAAGTTATGAAACTCCTTTTGTTTACATTAGGGAAGATGGGTTAAGTAACAGGGTTTTTTGTTTTATTTTTAAATAGCCTTGTATGTGTCCTAAATCTTTTGGTAGATGTGTTTATAGAAGTAGATATACAACCTAAAAGCAGGAAAAATAAAAAGAATTCTTTTCCTAAAACTTAACATATGACTTACTTCACAGGAGCCACCAATAAACAAACAAAAAAAAAAGCTTCAGACCACATCACTTTTAATCATTCCAACTGAATCATCATTTCAGTAGTCACATATTCTCAAATTAAGTCCAAACTAAAAGCCAGAAAAATGAATGCCATTTACCTTGGATTTATGCAGAATCAAGAAGTCAAGTGAAGTCCTTGAGAAACTGTAAGATTCTTCCTGAAGAGAATGTTCTGAGAAATTAAACTCTAAATTCAAATTCCTAGTAAAGATAAAAAATACGAATTTGATTTATGATAAATTAAATATCCACTGTTTACAATGTATATATTGGGTAAGCGATGAAGCCATTAAAAGGCACTTATGATTTCAGGGAAGGGAAAACTGATTTAGGAAATAGTAAACTTTTAACCATAAAAGCTTATAACTCAACGTTTCTTTTTAATCACAATGCAGTAGTGCATCATGAAACTGACAGCATCTTAACTTTTTAATACCTGAATTCTAATTTTAGCAATTTGGGCTTTAAAAAATGTAAGATATGCTGTCATTCCAACAGCAAATTCCAAAGCAATAGCTAACATAATGTCACTTCGGTATAATCAATCATGTGGCCAGGCCCTGTGGCTCAAGCCTGAAGTTCCAACTATTTGGGAGTCTGAAATGGGAGTATTGTTTTGAGCCTAGGAGTTGGAGGCTGCAGTGTGCAAGAATCACACCTGTAAATAGCCATCACACTCCAGCATGGGCAACACAGTGAGACTCCATCTCAAAAAGCGATGAGGACGAGGAGAGAAGAGAAGACAAGAGAAGAGAAGTATACTGTAGCTAACATATTCCTAATGCTCTAGTTTTAACACCTAAACTATAACAGTTCACCTAAATGCTCTGCTACTTATTCTCTCTTGGCACATCCTTTCATATAATTTAGTTTCACTTGAAAGTGATGTTTAAAAATTCACAGTCAACTCTAAACTTTGTTCCTAAAGGCATTTTGAGACATGTACATTCAAATAAAAGGTCAGCAATAAAACAAATACCTATGGAAAACCAACTAATTTATTATTACTATGCAAATTTAAATTCTGCACAATATTAAATAGCCATAGCAAAAAGGTTAGCCTTGTGAATAATATTCAACTGATTATCAATTATATGCAAAGGATAGTTAAAAACCACCGAGAGTAGAATTAAAGAATACAAGATTAATATAGATCAGCACTCAAAAGAATTCACAAACAAGTTTAAATGAAAAAACATACATTAAAATTAAAATCTATGAATCTTACCAAGATCCAATTTTAAAAAATGCAGTAAGATTGGAAATAGAAAGAAGAAATGATAAGATTAAATTGGTGAGTAAAGAATAGTGTCCCCTAAATACCCATGGCCCTACAACTGGGGAGATTAAAAAAGACGAGCTAGGAAGCTGAGGGAGGAGTACTGCTTGAGCTCAGGAGTTCAAGACCAGCCTGATCAAGAGTGAGACCACATCTCTACTAAAAAACAGAAAAATTAGCCCTAGCATGCGCCTGTAGTCCCAGCTACTCTGGAGGCTGAGGCAAGACGATCGCTTGAGCTCAGGAGTTTGAGGCTGCAGTGAGCTGCGATGATGCCACTGCACTCTACCCAAGGCGATAGAGTGAGACTTCATCTCAAAAAAATAAATAAATAAAGAGTCGAGAGGTTCAGGTTAGAAAGAGGAATAGAACCTAGTAATAAGGGAAACATAATAGTAAAAAAAAAAAAAAAAAGCCAAGTAGTCTAGGGTGCAGAAACAAAAGTATTTCTAAAGGGCATACAAGTTTAATTTTTAAAATATCAAAGTCCCCAAGTGGGGAGAAAAAAAATGCCAATCTTCTAAACTGGTGCACTGTTATGAAACTTAATTCTGACCTAGAAATCACTACTACTGACTCACTGCTGGAAATGATACAAGGTTCATTTTAGCTAACAGTTCCCCTTAAAAGTTCCAAAAGGCTCATTTTAATTTCTATATATCCAGAGAACAATCAACTGCCAAATCTCTTTACTCCAAGTCATGATTTTTTGAAGTTCCATGAAAACATACACTAGAAATGAAAAACTGAGGGAAGAGGAAATGTAGGCTGTTAGAGCAATGGGTATATATTCTTATTCACAATCAAGTATCCACATCAAGAGAACTCAAATGACATGTGAAACATGACACACGTTAGTATCAAAGACTATGCTCAGCTAATTTGTTTTAAAAAAGGAAAGTCTATGTATAAAGCACTATGCTAGGTATTATAGGAGACATGCCTATGTAAGAGGTCCTTGCCCTCCAAAAACCATCTAGAACAGATATTAGCAACAAATATTAATTGTAAATAAACATCTAACAATGTGCCAAAACCTGTGCTACATGGTGGCTAATGCCTGTAATCCCAGCACTTTCGCAGACTGAGGTAGGAGGCTCGTTTGAGGCCAGGAGTTGGATACTAGTCTGGGCAACATAGCGAGACCCCATCTCTATGAAAACTTTTAAATGTTAGCCAGGTGTGGTGGCTCACACCTGTAGTCCTAGCTATTCAGGAGGCTGAGGCAAGATAACCACTTTCACTGTGATCAAGTTTAGAGTATGAGATGAAGCAGAAGCAATGGGTCAGAGTAAGTATACCAGAATAAGGGGTCCGGATTTTACTGTTAACTCTAATGGGAAATCCTGGAAGGCTTTGCTCACAGGAGTCACACCATCTGATTTATGTTTTAAGATGGCTGATGCAGAAGATAAACAGCAATAAAAAAAAAAAAGGCAAATAAAGGATCTGGTTTGTAAGTACAGTCAACATGACTTGCTTACAGATTGCTGGTGGTGTGAAGCACAGAGAAGAAGAAAGAAAAATCAATAGTGGCCCTACGTTTTGGATTAAGCATGTGGGAGAAGCCCAAACAGGAGGAAGAAAACAAGAGATGTGTTTGCCTTTTTCATGTCCATAGAGTGTAAATGTTTCATCCAAAATTTGACTGGAATCTCCTAACTCCAAGTCCTGTGCTCTCTTCCAACACCCCAAAATGTACCTGACAGGGTCAAAACCCAAACATGGAATTCAAAAATGCCAAATTAATCTTCCCTTTATCACAACCAACATCACTTACTAACAGATTCCACTTCTAAACAGAGAATAAATTGCCTCATATATACCTTTATGCAGTCGACTCACCAACCAACCAAGGAACACACAATAAATCAGGCTTTATTTTTTTAAATAAAGTTTTAAAATATCTTAATGGATACACTATGTTTTATGGAATAATACATAACGACCAGCTAGAAAACAATTGATCAAAGCAAAGAAACTGGTCTCAACAAAACATCCAAGATAAAGCCACCCAAAATGGATTTTTTCTTTTTAAAGACACAGGGTCCTGCTCTGTTACCCAGGCTGGCGTGCAGTGGCACAATCGATCATAGCTCACTGACTCTTGAGCTCAAATGATCCTCCTGGCTCAGTCTTCCAAGTAGCTAGGATGACAGGCACCCACCACCATGCCTGGCTAAATTGTTTTCTAAATTATTTTCAGAGACAGAGTCTATGTTGCCCAGGCTGGTCTCAAACTCCTGGCCTCAAGTGATCCCACTGCCCAGGCCCCCCAAAGTGCTGGGAATACAGACATGAGCTACTGTGCCTGGCCCAAAATGGATTCTTTTAGGTTACCACTTAAAGCATACTTGAGCTAAGGCTTCATTTTAGCAGACTCAAATAGTTTGGTCCCCAAATTGTTGTAAACAAATTATGGTTATTCACAGCTTTTAAAATTCTAAAAACAATAGTTCATGACTATTATTCCAGTAGACTAAAGTCCTGGCTCAACCATTAACTAGCTGCCCAACACCGGACAAGTTCAGCTTCAATTTCTACATATGTAAAATAAGGCTACTGATAGTACTTACAGGTTTAAGGTTAAGTGAACAAACGAATGTAAACAGCTTAATTAATGTTTGACACATGGCATGCAACCTAGCATCAGCGTATTATTGGTAAACCTTGTTTGTGGCAGTCTAAGTTCACATCAAATGATTCTCATATGTTACTCTGATACAGCATTAATCAGCATTGTATAAAAGTCTTTCCAGAAATGCTTACTAAAATGTCTGAAATTTTGCTTTAAAATACTTTACAAAAGCCAGGCCAGTGGCACACACCTACACTCCCAGCTACTGGGAAGGCTAAGGCCGGAGGATCACTTGGGCCCAAGAGTTCAGCCTGGGCAACATAGTGAAACTCCATCTCTTAAAAAAAAATAATAATAACGATATTAAACAAGATTGGTACAACGCTAGTAATTAAATCTAGTTGATGAGAACATGGCAGGAGCTCACTAAGCTATTCTACTTTTATGCTTGAAAATTTCCATAATTAAAAGCTTTAAAAAAAAAAAGACGAAAAGTTTAGTCACAAAACATTCTCAGTTCAGTTGTTTTTGCTAAAAGGAGCACAGAACTAAGAATCAGAACACTTGCATTCTAGACCAGGTTGTACCACTCTCTGGTTTAAATAAATTCATATCCTACAAGTATAATCTAAATATTTGTATTTACTACCCAGAGATGTTGGTACTCTTGATTCCCTTATCTACTTACTTGTTAAATAACAAATCACTGTAAATTACACAGTGATTGTAGTTTCTGGAAACTCCCCAATCTACACTGTAGAAGAACTGAGAAAACTTTCTCCATTTCTACAAGTCATCTCATCACACAGTTAACCTAATACAGCTTGCTGTCCACAAAAGTTGTTTAATAAATTCAACTAGACCTGAGCCTACCAGTGGGTAGTACTTTTTACAGATCCGTAACCAAGTACTAAAATACTATTGTACTTCAAAGTTAAGAATGGGCTCGAGCCAACATCTCCTTTGCTACCATTTTAACTATCTAAATTACGGGAGATTCTGGTGTTTATCACCATGTAATGGTTAAAGTGTGAAATCCTTAAAACAAGATGCTACAAGCCATCAGCAGATAGGCTTTAGATTGATTAGCATGAGCTACTTTAAACACACAATCCCTCCCATCAAATTATTTACCTTGAATTGTTTAGGATCACATAAAAATGCAAATAAACTTGCAGCAGTTTTTCCTATGTGAAGGTTCTTTGTTGTCTAAACAGTAGCCTAACCTTTCTAACAACTAGAGTCAAACTGGAATGAGAATTCACACGAGAAACAAGAAATTGTTTTGCTTTTTAATACCAAAAAATTTAAAAGACTCTGCTACAACAGGATACCAGTCTGAAGCACTTAATATTTTTTCATCAATGTTAGCCACATTTACTTTCAAATTCAGTCTTAATTTTTTCCAATTCTAAGATACTTTAAAAAAAGTTTCACGTAGAAAAAAGTAGTGCTGGTACTGCTGCTGCTTCGTTCTAAAGAGATAAATCAAGTCAATTTATGGATTTAAAATAAGGGCAAAGTTCGTAACCTCGATTCACCACTCCCATCCTATTTATCCCACCAGCTGTCTACCTATCATGGCTGCAACATTTCTGACACAACTTAAGGAGCTCAATTACTCGCTCAAAAGACATGGCTTCGAGAATTGCACTTTCAGCCCCGGGGTGGCAGGGCCACTCTGAGGCCATCGGCTAAAACCCGATCCTCATTCTAGGAAACAGTCACTGGGCACCAACTACAATAATCAGGAGTGCACGTTCGCTTCACAACAGTGGTGGCCAAGAGGACCAAGATCATCAACCCCGGAGAAAACATTCCTGCAACACCAACGACCGAAGGCAGGAGCAGGACCAGTTACGAGGGACATAACAGGATCCTAAAGCCGAGTAACAAAAATGAAGCTAAAACTGACGGGTAGATTGAAGGCGGCTTAGAATTTTAAAGGCATAGGGTTTAAAGACGACGCGAAAAGAGGCCGACCTACCAAATGCACTTTGCTGCAGGTCAGTTATTTTATCAAAGCCCCAAAACGGCCGGGAAGAAAGGTAGCGCTCCCAGCCAATGAGAGGCGGACACAAATTGCACCTCTGGCGGCAGCGGGCGCCGTGGGCGGGGAAAGAAGAAAGGAATAAGCGCGCGTGCGCAGAGCGTACAGTCGGGCGCGCGCAGGGGTCCGGACTGAAGGAATGGGGGAAGGGTGGAAGAGGGAGCTATGCGCACGCGCACGGGAGGCCGCGCGGTCTCCGGGTCTCGAGCCAGGTTCGCAACCGCGCGCGCACACCGTTCGCACTGCTCACCCCCAATCCCCCACCTTTTCGGTCCGCAGTGCCTCAAAAACCTGAGGGAAGCTGACGGAAAATCACATAAATAACGGCGCAGGGTCTCCTGGGTTCTCCTATCGCTGCCAACCCGACACCACCCACAAAAGAGTCAACAATATTGGCCCGTCCTCGGTATTCACTGCCCCTTAAGTAATCTGAACGGGGCGTAAGGCCTACCTGACACGCCAAACACGGTTTCCAGGACTTATCTCCGTTGTAACTGCACAGCGGCCATTTCCCGACTCGAGAACGAGAGGAAAACCATAGAGGTACCTTCGACGCGCTAGCCAGTTTTCGTCACTTCCGATGGGGGCGTGGCCTCAGTGCCGCTAAATATCTGGGTAAGCCCCGCCCACCCTTCCGCCCTAGACCGGCTCCCCGGCCGCTATTAAGATATTGCCTGAGGCTTTCTGGGAAGTCTCGTGGTTGGTATCGCGCGAAGATAGCCGGCTCCGCCCTCCCGCCTGTAGCGACCCCTTTGGCCCGGGTGGCGGTGGAAGGCGGGGCCGGTGTTTTGCTAGGCCTCAAGTTGGCCTGGCAGCGGGGTGGGGTTTTGCCTGCTTGTGAGGGGACCCTGTGAACCTCATCATCTTCCCTAGTTTTTACTGCAGTTAGCTCTCTGAAACGTTGTTTTTGTGGGGCCGGCTCAAACCAGGACAAAAATAAAAAGACTCTCACAATGAGGAAACGACACTGAGAAGGGAAGAGGCGACAGTGATCGTAGACCCGCCCCGCGGCTCCCTCCGCCAGAAGCGCGGCATTTCTTCCTCTAGGACGCGTCGCTGGAGAATGGGAAGTGTCGCTTTTGCTTTGCTGTTCAATGTGCCAAACGCACTTAGTTGAAAAATTGTCCCGGTCTGAATCCCTTTCCTGAGTGGCCGCTGATCGACTCAGAGTTCACGCCGCAGGAGTCGGAAGCCGCTGAGGCTGCCTGGGAGGTTTGAGCCGTAGGATGCTGCTTTTCTGGCGACGTTGTTAAAGCAGTTCCACTTAAGCGCGTCAGCGGAACGTTGGCATAAGCATAAAAATAAAGACCAAGCAGTTAAGCTTTCAGCCTGCAACAAAGATTTCCTGCCGGCCCAAGAACACAGACCTACATAGCTTGGTCCGCCAAAATTACAAATCACATTTGATTTGAACAGAATTTCAAATAAGAGCCTTAGCACATTTTCTATTAATACTGATCTGAGCTGCACCTTCTTCCTTAAGGCCTAAAACTGTTATTACTTTGATGTTTAGGGACGTTAACTGCCTTGAAGAATTTTAAAGTTGTAATTAGCAAACCAGTCTTTTGTCAGTTAAATCTAGTACTGGGCCCTGGCTGTGAATTTAACACTGTGCTTAGGGCATTCTGTCCTCAATCCAATTTACAGCTCAACTAGGAAAAGTACCTCATTTTCATGGAGTGAATCCTAAGTTTTCTTTTATTGTACAGTCTGCCCCTCTCCCCATTACCACCCTCAGCATGTGGAAGCAGGAATCTTTGGCCCATATTGTGCACTGATAGGCCCCAAGCATTTAGTAGATGCTCAGTAAATACTTGGTGAGTAAGTGAACTATATTAAAAGAAAAAAACTAACCATTAATACCTCAATACAACCCTGTTATTCTGCATGTTTTGGGGGGGGAATCCTTCAGGGCTAATAGCTCTTACCCATTTATTCAAAGCACACCACAATATTACTGGAGTGCTTTGCAGGCTGGGATATTACCTTAAACCTTCTGCAATTCTATTGCAAATGTGTTGAAAATGAAGTTGTCTTTCTAAGATAATATGACTGTGATTTCAAATAACTTGAGGTAATTACAAAGGAAGAGACACATTGGAACAAACCTTTTAATAAATGGAAATGATCCAGACTTCTCTTGAACTACATCCATTTGATACGTGATAACTTACTTTCTTTTACCAATCTCTAAAGTTGGAGGTTTTTGAATTTGGATGATGTTTTATGCACAACGTATTGTCTTATTTTCAAAACCTGAAATTCTACCATTACTGATCCATACTTTGTATTGAAAATTGTTTCCTATTAAAATACAAAAAACATTGAAAAGAGCATAGGAAAAAAATCAAGAGTCTATTTAACAAATGGACATTGCATAAAAATAGAATATTGGCCAGGCAAGGTGGCTTAGGCCTGTAATCCCAATGCTTTGGGAGGCCCAGGCAGGAAGATAGCTGAAGGCCCAGAGTTCAAGACCAGCCTGGGCAACATAGCAAGACCTTCTCTCTACAGAAAATTTTTTCAAAATTAGCCAGGCATTGTGGTGTGCACCTGTAGTCCCAGCTACTCTGGAGGCTGAGGTGGGAGGATCAATTGAGCCCAAGAGTTGGAGGCTGCAATGAGCTATGATCATGCCACTGTACTCCAGCCTGGGTAACAGAGCAAGACTCTGTTTCTGAAAAAAATAAAAATAAAAAATGATCCCTAGAAGGAACATAAATTGTAAATAAATGGTCAACCTTACTAATAAGATACAAAAAGAATGCTAAGATAATGTTTTACACCTAATAAATCAGTAAACTAATTTTAATTTATAGGTCACTGACAGTTTATCGTGAATATGTTTATAAAACTCTTTCCTGAGAGGTACTGTTTTTGTTTTGTTTGAAATAATTGAAAGAGAGAATTGGAGAAGAGTGGATATTTGAAAGAACAAGGACAAGAATATAGGAATGAGAGTGAAGTTGGAAGTCTAGACTACTAAGGCAAGCTCCCTCTACTGGTTTGGTTTGGTTTGGTTTGTTTGTCTTTTTAGGCTGAACAATATTTGAACTGTTTTCCTATTTGGAGAAACTGAAGCTGAGTGAGTATTTGGAGTCTCACTCTTCCCACCCCCTGAGAGTAGTGGCATTAGGTACAGAATAGTGGCATTAGGAACCGAACAGTAGTAATGAGAAGCAGTAGACAGAGGAAATGAAGCCAACCAAGAAATTCCCTAACTAGAGTGTTGGTGGTATGGCTGTAGTTTGGCTGTAGTTCCAGTTGCTTGGCCTCCATTCACTCCTATCCTTCCCCAGGCTTTGCATTGATTCCTTTTTTTTTTTTTAATTTCAGTTGTGACATTAATAAAATATGTATTGATTCTTTGAATTAGCAGATATCCTTCCAGCAATTTTCTTTTCTGGGTGAGTCAGAGAGCTAGTTATCTATTAGTCACAAAGAACTCTGAGTTCCATGTCACAGCTTTGAGTAGAAGCAGGTCCTATTTATAAGGTTTGTTTTCCAAAGGGTCTGGCATTTTTCCAAATCTGAACCAATGAAATAAACAGTTCCTCTAGTCTAATCTATTTCACATTTCCTACTGGTGAACACAAATTGACTAGGGTTTTATTCCCCCCTTAATCTGTCCCCTTTTACCTACTAAGGATGTAGAATGTTTTATTTTATTTAAAATATTTTATTTTAATTTTTTAATTTTAATTTTATTTTGGTTTTAAATTACCAAAATTATTTATTTAAAGAATTATGTATTACAGTGTTGTTCCTTAATATTCATCTGTCCATTTTGAAAAAAATAACTAAAATCTCAAAATGTGACTACTAACCATTTTTCCTAAGTCCTACTATGATTAGTGTGCTTTTCCAGAAAGCTTATCACAACAAATGGAACATTTCTTTCAAAGTTTTCATAAGAAATCTTTACTCCAAAATTATGGCAGCTTCCTGTTTAATGTAACCACTAAAGAACAGAGAGAAAAACCCCCTAAAATGAGGCAACAGACTTATGACTAGATTCCACCCCTGAAATCTTTTCTTCCTTGAAAGAGGTTATACGAGCAACAGAACACCTCCTTCTTTTAAGCTGTTGCCCGGTTGGAAACAGATATGTCTGACTGCCCGCTATGAAGTCGAAATGCTTAGTTTGACCCAAACAATTAAATAATTTATCTCACAAACAGAGGGCTAAAACCATGTAAGCAAAGGGCTACCACCAATGGTGCTATCCAGAGGTAGTAAAGTATAGAGGGTGGAGTATGGGCAAAACTTTTTGCTCTCCAGATGTCTTGGTGTGCTGAAATTGCAGCCTGATTGCTTATTTTGAAAAAACTAAAAATTAAGCCTGGCTAGAGAAGGAGTTACCATTGTTATTGCCAAGCCCTAATACTGGTTTTTCTGAAAATGTGATGCAAGATCCACCTCATGAGAATAACCTGGGTTGTTTATTTTAAAAGTAGATCATTGAGTCTCATGACACACTTATTGAGGCAGAATTTGTGGGTGTAGGCCTACACACTATAGTTTGAGAACTACTGCTTTCGTGAATACCTATAATATTCTAGGTATTATAGGACTACAAAGCAGGACAAGACATCACTGTGGCTTCTCTGTTGGAACTCAAAAATCTAGCAAAGATAGGATGTAACTCCCAAAACAAAGGGAACAAAAAGACATCTACATGGGAGCAAATATAAACGGTGAAAGAGGGAAGAACTAGCCTTTAAAGAATGAATGGGATTTCACCTCTCATCATTCATTTATGTATTCAACAAATATGCATGAAGGATGTGCCATTTACAGATACTGAGCCTGGTGCTTGGAATGGAGCGGTGATGACGGCTTAAGGCTGACGCTGCTGACAAGAAGGCTACCACTGTGTGAGGGAGACAGAAGGCACATTACACAGACACAATACTTAGGAAGTCTGGTATCCATAAGGAAATGATAGAGTCAAAGAGGAAGACCTACATTAAAGAGGGTCCTTCAGCAGGGAAAGCCCTTGTGAGGATATGAGATTTAGGGGAAGGCTTAGAGGTAAAAAGTAGGCAAATAGAAGGAAGGGCATTCTAGGTAGAGGGACTGACCAGTACAAAATCCTCGGGGCAGAAAATTGCTGGTCATTTACGGAACTGAAAGAGTAGCAGTGGGCAAAATGCATCAGGAGGGAGATGGTTCAAGGTAAGAGTAAAGATATAGGCAGGGGTGGGACATTCAAAGCCTCTAAACTGTATAAGGGGTCTGGATTTCATTCCAACTGCAATGGAAAGTTTTTGAAAGGTTTTAATCAGTGGCATGGCATGATCTATTACTATTTGAAAAAGATCATTCAGGCTGCTATGTGAGAAATGGATTGACAACAGGGAGATCAGCTAGGAGGCTGTTTTAGTAGTTTAGGGGAGACAACAATGATCACAATGAGAAAGGAAAAATGTAGATAATTGTAAACATATTTTGGAAATGGGATTGGCAGGTCTTGCTTATGGATTGAATTGGGAGTTTAAAGAAAAGGAGAAAATAATGTCACTACCTAGGTTTTGGCCTAGGTAGATTTTGATATCATTATAATAATTAGGTAGATTGGAGAGAATGATAGGTAAGGAAAGAAAGAAACAGGTTGGGAAAAGGGAAGGAAATCAGAAATTCCATTTTGAATATGTTAGGTCTGATATGTGTGTGTGTGAAACTTTTAAGTGGAGAAGCAAAGTATAAAGTTTAATGTATGGGTGTACAGGTTAGGGGAGAATTATAGCCTGAAGATAAAGCAAAAATATGATATTTAAAATTACAGGATAAAAATATAAGGAGATAAGAGAAGATAGCCCAGAACTGAACCCTAAAGAATCCTCAGCATTCAGAGATTTGATAAAAGAGAAGGCGCTAGTAAAGGAGGCAAAGGAAGAACAGCCAGTGAGATAGGAAATGAGTGAAATCAAGTGTATTGGTTATCTATTGCTGCATAACAAATGTCCCCAAAATTTAACAGCTAAAACAATATTTATTATTTCTCAGCTTCTGTGGGTCAAGAATCTGGGAGTGATTATCTGGATGGTTCTGGCTTAGGGTCTCTCATGAAGTTGTGGTCAAGCTGTCAGCTGGGCCTGCAATCATCTGAACTCTGCAGGATTCACTCCAAGATCATTTATGTGGTTGTTGGCAGGCTTTAGTTGCTCATGGACTGTTGGCTGCAGACCTCAATTTCTCACCACCTAGACCTTTTGATAGGATGCCGCGTGTCCCCATGGCATGGTAGATAGCTTCCCCCAGAGTGAATGACCCATGAAAGGGAGAGAGAGCCCAAGACAGAAGCTGCAGTTGTTGATACCCTAATCTCAGCAGTGACATACCTTCACTTCTGTTGTATTTTATTTGTCACACAGACCAACCCCTAGTATGATGTGGAAGGGGACTACACAAGGGTGTGAATACCAGGTGTGGAGATCTTTGAGGGCTATTGGAGGCGGGCTACCACACTGAGAGAGACAAGTGTTTCAAGTGTGTGAAGTCAAAAAGACAAGGACAGAATAAACTTATGTGCAGTTTGGTCTGCAAGAAACACTAAGGGAGTACAATAACTGCACCCAGCTGACTGAGGCTGCGTAGGAATACTTAAAGACACAAACATCTCAAACATCCACCAGCTACTTCATTTCACACCCATCAATTACAGATAACTCTCCTTCTACCTCTTTACAATAGCTCACAATCCACAACTGTTCTGACACTCACTTCCTCAAGTAAACTTAAAATAAAATATTAATTTATCTTAAAATATTTTATTCCTCTCTTCCTTGTAGAAAAAAAAGAAAAACACTGTGTTTACTGTAGTATTTATGTATTTCAAAACCATTTAGTGTATGTAAAACACTAACTCTGCTACCATTTTTATTAGGTTCCTATCTTTTTTTTTTATTTGTAACTGGTGCAGTTTTTGAGTGTTATGCCCCAACTCCATTTTCCCCATAAGCCCTGTGGTTTTATTGTATGATTTGCATAGTGCAATGATTTTTATGAACATATATGTTGCATTATAGCAGAACTGACTATATAATATCCAATACATAGTCCCAGTTTTAAAAGTAAAGAAATTAAACCATGAAGAGGTGGAGCATCTTGCCAAAAGTCACATGGCTATTAAGCAAGAAGCTGAGATTTTATCAACAGTCAGTCTGGCTCTAAAGATCACCCTCTTTCCACAGCAGTATTGACCCACAGAAGCACCTACAAGAGAGGTAATATTAGATCAACCTTACATGTTGTTTTTAGTTTTTATTTTTTTGTCAATAAGTTTTTGATTTTATTGTATGAAATTATTATGTATCTAACAATAGAAATAGAATAAATTGCTTTATTTTTTTGCATTTTTATTTTTATTCATTTTTTTATTTCAGCATATTATGGGGGTACAAATGTTAAGGTTATGTATATTGCCCTTGCCCCCCCTCAAGTCAGAGCTTCAAGCATGACCATCCCCCAGATGGTCCACATCGCACTCATTATATATGTATATACCCATCCCCTCCTCCCTCCTCCCATCTGCCCCACACCCGATAAATGTTGTTCCTGTGTGTCCACTTAGGTATTGATCAACCCAAGTGCCCATCAATACATGAGTGGATTAATAAAATGTGGTATATGTATACCATGGAGTACTATTGAGCTATAAGAAACAATGGTGATATAGCACCTCTTGTATTTTCCTGGATAGAGCTGGAACCCGTTCTACTAAGTGAAGTATCCCAAGAATGGAAAAAAAAAAAAAAATAAGCACCACATGTACTCACCAGCAAATTGGTATTAACTGATCAACACCTAAGTGGACATGTAGGAATAACATTTATTGGGTGTTGGGCAGATGGGAGGGGGAGGAGGGGATGGGTATATACACACATAATGAGTGTGATGCACACCATCTGGGGGATGGTCATGCTTGAAGCTCTGACTCGGGGGGGCAAGGGGGTGAAGGCAACACATGTAACCTAAACATTTGTACCCCTATAATATGCTGAAATAAAAAAAAAACACAGGGGTAAGGTTATTTTTTATTTTATTTTATTTTTAAAGAGGTTGAACTATTGTTGCCCCACGATTAGTCTGAGAAAGACTTGAGGACTTGTGTCAGATGCCAAATAAAGCTTTACTTCCTGCTAAGTTTGGAAAGCAACCTGGTGTTTTAGTTAGTAAGAGATGTTCAATGCATATTTGTTAAATTTAAGGAAGGAAGGAGGAAAGAAGGAAAAAAATAAGGGAAAGGAGGAAGATAGGAAGGGAAGAATGAAAAGAAAGAGGGAGGGAGGAAAGAA